>JAODAL010023766.1:0-61978 GCA_025379985.1 Phyllomedusa bahiana
GTTGACTTTTACTCGGTTTTAAAAAAATAATGATAATGATTTACCCCCTAAATTCTTGTCTATTGAATACTTGAATCACATCTACCAAACTTCAATATAAAGGGCCTATGATGAAATTGATCTTTTCATATTTGTTCCAAAATTTAAAAAATCGATGTGCAAACATCGGGAAAAAAGGGCAAACCGAATTATGGTGTTTATGATGTAAACATACATCACCTGCCCTTTTTTAGTACACCTGTCCAACTCCTTTTACATTAAATTTTTCTAACAGCCAATCACATGGCGGCAACTCAGTGCTTTGGGCTTTAGACATGGCAAGACAATCTCCTGGTTAAAAACCGAGCATCAGAGGGGAAAAAAGGTGATTGAGTGCCTTTAAAACGTGGAAAGGTTGTTGGTGCCAAAAGGGGCTGGTTGAGTATTTCAGAAACGTGACTCCTGGGATTTTCACGCCAACCATTTTAAAGGGTTTACAGAGAATGGTCCAAAAAGAAAAAAATCCAGGAGCGGCAGCCTGTGGGCGAAAATCCTTGTTGATGCCAGGGAAAAGGAGAAGGGGCAGACTGGTTCGAGCTGATAGAAAGGAAAAAAGTGATCAAATAGCCCCCCGTTAAAACCAAGGAGGCAGAAGACATCTCTAACCACAGTACGGCGAACTTTGAGGCGAGGGGCTACAGCACTGAAGACCAACCCCGGGTGCCACTCCTTTCACAAAAAAAAAGGAAACTGAGGCTCCAATTGCCAAGTCATCAAAATTGGACAGTAAAAAAAAAAAACTTGCCCTGGTCGATGACTCGATTTCTGCTGCGACATTCAATGGCGGGGTCAAATTTTTGACGTCAAAAAACAGAAAGCATGGATCCATCCGCCTTGTATCAACGGTTCAGGCGGTGGTGGTGGTGTATGGGGTGGGAATATTTTCTTTGGGACTCCCCTTTGGGCCCCCTTTGGGACCAATTGGCATCTTGCAACACCTGTTGAAACTATGCCACAAAAATTGGGCAGTTTGAAGGCAAAAGGGGGGGCCAACCCTTTCAGCATGGTGACCTAATAAAGTGGCCGGTGAGTGTATATCTTTTAAAACAGTTATCCCTTTTTTAAAATTTATTACATATCCAAAGGATATGCTAGAAATGTCTGATCGATACAGGTCCCACCTCTGAGACTCACACATTTTTAAGGAACAGGGGTCCCCTAAGTCTCAATCCTTGTTTTTGTCACAGCAAACGAAGAGGTGGCCAAACATGCTACTACTTTATAACAGTGCTCCCAGCCATATAAGTGTGCTGAAAACTACGAATAATCCTTTTTCCGTATTCAGCAAGTGTTTGGAGTGTGGGCATTCTGCTGGAAAAGACTGTGAAGGGGCCCCAGCGCGAATTTTTGGGGGCAGTATTGGGAAGGTCCCCCAGGTTGAATTGCTATATCATAAACAATACTTATCCTAGAATAATCATTTTTTTGAATGGAAAAACCTTTTAAATTATTTACTGTGGATTGAAAAAAATTTCAAAACTCCTAAACTGTTTCCCTTATTTATCATTTAAGTGAAAAACATAAATGTATATTATTGATATTTTATGTGATACGGCAACACAAAGTAGTAAGTAGTTGTGAAGTGCAAGGAAATTGATACGTACTTGTCGGGGGCCATCGTGGACACGAACAGACACAAACGATAGGCCTGATACTGGTCCCAACCCCCGTCCCTGCCTTTTGGGGGCCCCTCCTTAATAGGTCGGCCCCCAAAAAAGACTAGAGCTACACTAATTAAGTGCAGACACAGGGCACAGACAAACAAAGATAGAACACAATAAAAGGGGCCCAACTACCAGGCCCAATACCGGTGGGGAGCAAAGTACAGAATCACAGAGAGAAAGAGAAGTCATACAAGCGGGGTCAAATCCCGGGTTTGGGCGCAGCGGGTACAAAATCACTAACCCAAGAGAGGATCAATAGAAACCAGCGGGGGTCAGATAACAAAAAAGTAAACAAAGGCAACACTCAATAAAAAAAAACCTCTAAAGCGGGCAAAGGGGAAAAGAAAGTGACCCCCTTTAAAATAAAACCGGGAAAGGGCCCAGAATTGAGAATATAGGTAAAAAAACATCAAAACCAAAAAGGGAACAAAGGGTTTTAAATTTCAAAAGGAAAAAAACAATAACTAAAAGAGTGCGGGAGGTTTCCTGGCCAGGGCGTTGGCCGAAATAAATCAAAAATACGTGGGGAGAAACAGTTCACACTATTGAATCAATTCCAACATCATGTGAAAAACCGGGGTTTCCCCGGTCGCAACGGCCGCGGTCGCCGACCAAGCCCAAAGCTGGGGGTTTTTTTGTCGCATGATCATGACAGTACCCCCCCTTTAGGGGGGGCCAAAGGGAAACCCTCACCAACCCCCTTTGGGTTTAGTGTGATGGGCTTGCCCAAATTTTTTCCCTTTTTTGGGCCCTTGGGACCAATTTGCTTGAGAGACTTGAAGACGGGGGGATTTTTGGTTTTTGGGGGGCATTTTTTTATTGATTTTTTTTTATTTGATTTTTTTTAAGGGTCTTTACCCCTTTTAACCCCAAGACTGTGCACATCGATAAACGATGGACTATTTTGGTTTCACAACCTGTAGTGGCAAGTACATAAAGGGGGGGAATCCTCCTCATAGCAAAGGGGAGACAGCTTAGACGGAGCAGAACCGTGAATCGAAAGTCGGAACACTACCCCGGGAGAAAGAAAATTTTCTTTTTCCCTTTAATATAAAAAATGCTTTAGTTCTTGCTTCGGGACAGAAAAATTAAGTTTTTTCCCCCCGGGATGGGGTTTTATAGTAAAAAATAAACGGGCCCTGTGCGGAGCCGTTTATCTCCAACATCTCTATCTAAACTCAATTTACATTAAATAAAATATCGGAGAAATTAATCACAGCACACCCCCCAAAGGGAAATCAACACCCTTCAAATGAGAATCACATGATCGCCCCATTTGATCAGCTCAGGTCCCCACCCAAACAAAAGGATTTTTGAGGTGGAGCCGGGGCAAGCCAAGAAAATACCCCAGCAATTTCCCTCCATAAAAAAAAACAAAGTTTTTCCGAAGGGCAAAACTCCCAACTTTCCCCAACTTATCCCCAGCAGAAACAAATTTGATTTTTCCCCCCAATGGGAGGAAGAACAAACCCGAAAAAAAAAAGGGGAAAACTCAATAAAAAGAATTCCAAACCCAAGGCCTGGCAACGGGCATACTAAAAAAAATAGCAACACACCTGATAATCATAGTTTGGCCCAAGAAAAATTTTTAGAATTAGAACCAAATACGGGAAAGAAAAAACTTATTCCCAATATTTGGAGTCCCATATCCCCAAAGTTACCTTCCGGGAAAATTACTGGGGGCTTTCTGCTTTCCTTGAGGTGATTTGGGGCCCCTAGTCGGCCCAGTCCTCAGGAAATGGGGGTTTTTCCCCCGCAATAAAAGCACAAGGCATTCTCCAACCGATCTCTTCCTGGTGGCAGCAATGTAAAACCCAACCCCATTTGGGGTTTTTCTTTAGGAGTAGGTGATGAAGGAAAAGAAGAGGGGAAAATTTTTAGAGAAGGTAGCAAAGGTTTTTCAGAAAAATTTTTCTTAAATTTAAAATCCCACCCCCCCCCCGTTTTTCCCGCCTCCCCTCCCCCAGTCCCTTTTGCAATGGTCACAAAACTAAATTTATAAAATTTATTTAATGTTTCAGGGGGTTTGGGTGGCGACCATAGCCCATCCCCCTTTAACCCCCCCCCCCTTTAATAAACCCCCCCTTGTCCTTAAAAGGGTTTTTGGGGGGTCAGACCACCCGGTCCCTAAACACCCCCATTGGGGGGAACTCAGAACAATATTCTTCGGCCGGAAAAAAGGGGGGGGCCCTGCTGAATAGATTTGCAGGGGATTTTTTGCCCCTGCCAACGGTTTTTTGGGGTTATCGAGACATAGCCTAAACCCGAAAAAATCTGTCAATTGAACTCCACCCCCGGGCTTTAGGGGGATAGCCCAGTGCCCAATTCCGAGGGGGGCCCCGGAGGAGAGAACCCCCAACCCCTACTTTTTCTGCCCTCAGTGGGAAATAGTTAAAGCGAAAAAACAGGTGACAGGGTTTCCCCCAAAGTTCGGAACCTGCCCCGGAAATTTCCCCCTCCCAAAACGATCTGGTAAAAGCATCTTAAACTTTTAAAGATGCTGGGATTCAAAAAACGCAGGGGGAGATACGGGCAAAAGACGGGGCGGGAATCCAGGGACGGGGGTTTTTAAAGGCGTCCCAAACCCGCGAAATTTTATTTAAAAAGTCCCGCCCCTGCCATGGTTTGGGTTTTTCAACTCCTCTAAACGTTTAAGGGGACCGACAAGTCCCGGGACTCATTTGAACCGCCGGGAGGGGTTAAAATTGGGGGAAGGGCCTGCATAATGGGGCAGGGACAAATCAGTGGCACCGAACAGACACCCAAAAAGAGTGAGGCCCTGATACTGGTCCCCAAACCCCCTGTCCCTGCCTTTTTGGGGGGCCCACTCCTTAATTTGGTCGGCCCCAACCAGAAGATAAGGGGCCCACCTAATTAAGTGGGAGACACAAACACAGACAAACAAAAATGAACACAATAAAAAAGGGGGCAGACTAGCCGGTAAATACCGGTAGGGAGCAGATGTACAGTATCACAGAGAGAAAGTCGAAGTCAGTAGAGAGCAGGGTCAGATTACTAGGTCGGGCGCTGCAGTACATAAGAGAATCACTAAGCGAGAGAGGATGTCCTAGTTAGCACAGCAGGGTCAGATTACCAGAAGTAGTAGGACAGAAGGAAACAACTTTGCCAATATGCAAATATGACCTGTTAGACAGGCAAAGATGGAGAGAAGTGATCTTTGAAATAGGGAATAAGGAAGGGGTTTCTCTTTTTTCCTGAATTTAGGTTATAGATGGATATGAAAACATCAGACCGGATAGGAACAGAAGGTTGTTCATCCAAAAGAGGGAAAACATTGTTACTCAAAGTGTGCTGGGAGGATTCCTGGCCTGAGGGAGTTAGGCCAGAAATCAATCAAGCAAACAGAGTGAGAGAAGTCACAGTTCACACGTAGTGAATACAATTCCAAGCATCATGTAAGAAACCAGGTGTTTCCTCGGAAACCGGCCGCGGGTCGGCGGACGCCTGAGGCCCAAAGCTGAGGCTCTGTCAGGGCATGATCTTGACAGTACTTTTCAACAATTTTGCATAAAGTTAAAAAACTGAAGAGCATATGCATATGTATTCCTACCCGGCCTGAGTACATTATATTTGTACAACCTTTAGCTGCAATGACAGCTGCAGTCTGTTAGGGTATGTTTGTACCATCTTTGCACATCTAAAGGCTGGAATTTTTGCCCATTCCTCTTTGCAAAATAGCTCTAACTCAGACAGGTTGGTTGCTGAACATTTGTGAACAGTAATTTTCAAGTCATGCCATAGATCGTCAATGAGATTTTGGTCTGGACTTTGACTGGGCGATTTAACCAAATTAATATGCTTTGATTTAAACCATTCCATTGTAGCTGTGGTTGTATGTTTAGGGTTGTTGTCCTGCTTGAGGTGCAACCTGTGCCCCAGTCTTCAAGCCTTTTAAGGCTCTAAACAGGGTTTGGACTCAGGAGTTGCCCTGTATTTAGTCCATCATATCTTTCACATCAATCCTCTGAACAGATTCCCAGTCCCTGCTGAAGCAAAGTGTCCCATAGCATGATGCTATCTCCGCAATGCTTCACCATAGGGATGTTGTGTTCAGGGTTGGTTGGTTTTCCCGCACACATAGCATTTGGCATTTAGGTCAAAACGTTTAATTTTCATCTCATCTCAACAGAACACCTTCTTCCACATGCTTGCTGTGTCCCCAACATAGCTTTATGCAAACAGGACCTCTTATGGCTTGCTATTGAAAAGGGCTTTCTTCTTGCCACTCTTCCATGGAGATCAGATTTGTGGATTATGTTTGCTACTTTGTTGTTGCTCTATCACATAAAATATCAATAAAATGTAAGTTGTGATTGTAACATTTAAAAATGAGGGATTATTTCAGGCGTCATGAATGTTTTTCAACCCAATGGTATGTGTAACAAGAAAACATTTTTAAATAAGCTTAAGGGTAGGTGAGAGGCTCTACACGTACAAAGGGGTAATGTTCCTTATTAGGAGGGGGGCATGAAGATTTAAAGAGACTAACAACCCGATTGTTCTCCAAAAATTAAAATATTTCAAATAAGTTCAATGAAAAAGGGCCGGGTTTCTTCAACTATTAGAAATATTTTTTCCCATTCACATCCAACCCCTAAGCCTTGCAATGAATACAGTAAAGTCAAACAGATCTCATCACAAAATCAGGTTCAGTGCGAGTAGAATACTACTGGCTGTGAAAGGTTTTTAGATCTACTAAAAGGGAGTAATGTTCCTCATTAAAAGAGGCACCATAAAGGGTGGAGAAACTTATACACCATGATCCTAAACTAAAACTTAAATTAGTAGAAAATCAAGGGAAAAAATAGATCTGATGTAGGTTCTACATCCCTTCAGGGGCCCTCCCCTAATAAATAAATTTCCCTTTTTGAGCAAGAAAGATTTTTTTACACTATAAGGGGTCACCCCCTGACAAAGGACAAACACCCGGTCGCTTTATTGATCGGTATTTGCCCGTTTTAGTACCGCCCCAGGGGCGAGGGGGTTTTGGGTTTTCTCCCATAGCAGAGAATAGCCCCCGCCCCTTCACATTTATATGTTATATTTCCCTCCGAAAACCGGACGGAAGAAAGAACATGTTCAATATTTTCGGGCGCCCCCGTTTTGGGGGGTTAAAAAAAGCCGGGCGGGGAAAACCCCGTGCATTGGGACTGCTGCACAGGTTTTCCATAGCAGCCCAGTGTGTTAGTTTGCGGACGGTTTTTCAGACGGTTTGCAAAACCGCAAACCGTCTGAAAAACCATCCGTAAACCGGTGCCGTGGGGACATGCCCTAAGACTACTGCCAATAGGGTGGATTCATGTGGATTATACCACCATATAACTGTAACAGCTGCTGTCTAGACAAACAAGGATCAGTCATTTTGGATTTTAATATTCCAATCATTTGTGTCAGTGAGAGATAAGCAAAGCCACAAATGTACATGTACATCAAGCCTGATGCCTGATGAAGCTCACCAGTGTGTGAGAGAAACGCATAGTATATTTTGTTCTTAATTTTTAAAGCTGAATAAATCTGACACTATTTATTTTGGAACTTCATGCTCCTAAGGCTATGTTCACACGGCTTAATTGCGGGACGTAATTTCGCCCCGCAATTACGCCGTGTGGACGGGGGCGGGGCGGGTGCGGGGGAGTAAGCAGGGGGCCGGCACTTCGCCGGCCCATTGACTATCACTGCTAGCGGCGCGTATACGCCGCTAGAAAGTGACAGGTGAATTATCTCCCCGCCCGGCGGATTCGCCGGGTGGGGAGAGGAGACGTAATCCATAGTTCTCTATGAGAACTGTGAATTACCGTAATGAATGGGCCGTTTCGGCCCGTAATTGGCGCACTTCGGCGCATAATTACGGACCGAAATACGGCCCATTTTAAGACCGTGTGAACATGGCCTAATTGTGCCAGTTTATTATATATTTTATAAGTTTTTATACATTGCTATATTTCATATTATTCCATACTCACTATTAACCGAGTTAGCCCAAGCGCCTGTATCTTCCCCTTGTGTGAAAGCTCTCAGAGAGCTTTTTACATATTTTTGTTCATTGTCTGGACCGGTGGAACACTATAGGCCATATGTATGAAAACTGTCTAGGTCTAAGGCCTCGTTCACACAGCTTATTCTGCCGCGTATTGGCGCCGTACTGCGCGCCGTATTTGCGCTTCAGTACGGCGCCAATCCGCGGCAGCAATTACGGTAATCCACTGCTCTCATTGAGAACAGTGAATCCGTCGCTCCTCCCCGCTCGGCGAATCCGCCGCGGAGGGAGAAAGTGACATGCACATTATTTACGGCGCGGACGCGCCGTAAACAATGCATTGTCTATGGGGCCGTGAGCGGCGCCCCCGCCGCGCTCCGGCCCCGCCCCGCCCCTTATTCACGGCGGATTTGTGCGCACAATAAGGCCCACAAATCCTCGGGAATAAGCCGTGTGAACACGGCCTAAGACTTTCTTGTTGCTCATGACAACCAATCAGAGCTCCTCCATTATTGCGAGCTGAGAAGGATGCCGCTGGAGAAAGTCGTACTTATTTGGACGTAATGTTCACCATCAACTACGCTTACAGTACGCGCCGCAGTACATCATGTGTTTCGGGAGCTTGTGCTAATAAGCGCATACTCCTGCGGCATGGAAGGGTCGACAGCCCGTCGGCCCCATAGACATTCATTACTCGCGAATTCATCACGAATAATTGACATGTCACTTATCTCCCCGCGTGTACAATAGAATCGTATTGTACAAGCGGGGAGAGCCTCCTCTCCCCGCGTGTACAATACATAATTTCGAGGCGCATCTCGCCTGTATTAGAGCGCAAATACTCGGTGAAATGCATGCCGAAATTACGCCATGTGAACATACGCTTATATGCACAATTGATGTTCATATTAAAGAATGTAATATGGAATAAATAACAAGTTTTGATACATTAAGGTTATACCTGTTTTGGCTTTTAAAAAAAGTGTTAACCAATCAGAGCTTCCCTTTCATTTTAAATAGTATTCTTAAAAAATGAAAGGGGAGTGCTGATTGGTTGCTAAGAAAGTCTTAGACCTAGACAAATTTCATACATGTCCTCCTATCTGTGCAAGTGTATCTTTCTCCGTGGATTACGGGTTCCTGAGCAGCTGGACTATACTCATGCATTAAAGGGTGTTGTACCATCTTAGTATAACCCCTTAAGGTGAGCGGTTCTATTATTGTAATTATTACTCATATTCCTGACAATACTGTACGAGGTGCGCCTGTCCATACTCTCTTTTCAGCATACACTCCATATGAATTGATATCATGATGCCATAAATCAAGTGATGTTTTGGCAAAAAGACATATAGAGGACATACAAAGAATAATGTAAGTATACAATATGCAGTAATATGGACATGGGTGAAGGCAGGGGTCAGAGATAAGTAAGCATGAACTATAAAGCAGAGGAAAAGGTGCCAGTGTGGGATCAAAGTGCATGTAATAGTGGTAGATGAAAGAGGTATAGGGGGGAAAAACAGACAAAGGAGAGGAATACCCTGGGTATGTTACCTGAATGACACATCTGAATGAGGAACCGTGAAGCAGAGTAAAGTATACAAAAGGATTCCAGTACTGTAAATAGGAGAAAAGTAGAACATATGTAGGAAGGCTAGAAGATATATGTAGAGAAAGGTGGAAGTAGGATGAGACTAAAGCATATATGCAGAGGCGTAACTTGCAGCTCCTGGGCCCTAGTGCAAATAGTGAAATGGGGCCCCTAATCATGTGCTGTGGCAGAAAGACTTTTGGGGCCCCTTCAGGCTGCAGGGCCTGGTAGCAACTGCTACCTCTGCCCCCCCTATAGCTATGCACTTGCATGTATGAAATACCTGGTAGTAGAGCTAAGAGTGGGTATGATTGAGGAAATGCCAAAAAACGGCTATAGGTAAAACATAAAGTAAGGAAGTCAATAACTTGTAATATGTTGTCATACAAGGTGAAAGAGAAGTAGGGGAATAGCGAGGTACCTGAGGGTAATAGGAGCAGAGGAGAGTATGGATAATTGACTTATTCACTTGCAAAAGTTAGTGTGCCATGGACACCTCTCTCACATTGTCATATGGTCATTACTGACCTTTCCACAAGAGCACTCACACTCTTAGGTGTGCGTAACCCTATATCTCTAAAAGGGAATGCATCATCAAAAAATTACTTATTGTTTAACATTTTTATGTTAAATACATTTTTGATTAATTTTTTTTTTTTTTTTAATCTTCCATATCACTTTTAATATTTTTTAATGATTCTTAAGTCCTGCAGTTTTCACTTTGGCCACTAGGCCTAGTAATAGTCTGACACTTCCTGTTCTGTAGAGAAAGATTTTCTGTAGTCTGCTCATTATCAGCACAAGCAGGGTCAAACTGAAAGCTAACACAGGATCCACCAGTCACAATAGGAAATAGTCACAGTTCGCTCTCTCCTCCTCCCTGCACACTGATTTCTTCCCAGGTCACAAAACATAACTAGAAAACTCTCATATAGAAGTCAATGGGACTGAGTCAGTCTTAAAGGGGTTCTCCAATCATATTCCTTCTTTTTGCCATACCAGACGTAACTGAGGAAGGCCGTCTGGCCGAAATATTTTGTGAAAAGTCTGGATTACCTCGATTCCTTATATGCCTACTATTGATACCCTATTGGAGATACCTACTCTTGTTCAAATAAATATCGTTTTGATTTGCATAAGAAAAAGGTGTGCTAAGGTATTTGTTTCTATACAAGATTGCACAGGATTGGTTATCCTTAAGCACCCTGCTATTCACCTGAATCTAATACACAAGGTGTGCGGCATCCCTCCGATTACTAGTCTTAAAGGGGTTGTCTGCCCTCAGAGTTTCATAGATGCATCCTGTCACTTCCTGGTCAGACTGTCTGTAATTCTCTGAAACTGCTAGCAGGAGATTTATCTAAAGTAAACAGCAGTAATTACTAGCTTTTGTCTGAAAGTTCAGATAACACACACGCTCTCACTCTGGCTGCTGCGACCTGTGTGATGACTTCACTCCCTGCTATCATAGAACAAACAGGTCGGTCACTGGGGGAACCAAATAGAGCCGGGAAGGTAATAAAATCATTTGTAGCTCCTTAACAAAAAAAGATGAACAAAGCAATATACAGTATTTGGAAAACGTCTTGATTTAGTGTTCCCCTTATGTTGAAAGCTAATCTTTGTAGCGAGACAACCCCTTTAAGGCTCCTATGTGCATAAAGCTGCTGTAAAGTATCTCTCTGACTGTTGTTAAAGCAGTGCAGGCAAGAATGCTGTCCCCACAATCATATATAGATGACTAAGAAATCTGCAATCAGAAAATAAAAATGGCTAAGAAGAAAAGAATATCTATCAGGGTCTTAAATTAATAAGCAAAAAAAAGAATTGGTGACAGATTCCCTTTAAGATTAGGGGATAGGCACAGGCTAAAGCAAATCTGTCAGATACATGTGAAGTGTTGTACCAAGATATTGCGTTCAGGCATGCATTATTAACCTTACAGAACCATTTCTATCTTTATGTTTCTCCATTAGAGATTCCCTATAACTGTATGATAGATAGACATTCTCAGGACTGTAAATTGGGTACATTGAAGCCATAAATCGTGTTTCCGAATTGTTTGCAGTTTACCTCAAAAATGGTGCAAGCACCACTTGTTAATCTATATAAATCAGTGATATTTATGGTCTGCATTTCCTGGCTCGATGCTCAATGCATTTTGCCCACTTATTTTTGGCTTTCTCACATGTGATGTGGTTCATCACTCTAAAGCTCCTTTTAATTTAATGTCTGAAAAAAAGAAAGCTAGGACTAGTAATTACAGACGATGTGTCATTTATAGTAGGGAAGAGCCTGCACAGTACGGTTACATTGAAATCCGGACCACATTTTAGTGAAAATACATTTTGTTGGCTTTGTGTAGGAGGGAAATGTTAGTGCAGTAGAATCATTAAACAACCAACATTAAAGTAGGAACACAGTGCGACAATGGGAAGCTTTGTTGCTTTTTTATACCTCAGAGACCTTTAATATCCATATCTGGCACAGTCATGTCGGCCTCAAGCAGGATTTCAGACAAACACAAGCCTAGTCTTAGTCTACGAATACACGACTGATGTTCTTAATGTGATTTACTCACATATGTACAACAAATTCTTACCTCAGATGACCTGTGAAATCTACATTCCATATATACAAGTCTGTTTCTTATGGTTAGTTTACTAGATGGGAAGCAGATTTATATGTAAGATTGGAAGCTAGATGTCCATTTAGTGGATTACTCTTAATGAACAAACACAAGAATCAGGCTCTGTAGGTGTGGGCTTCTCGTGCAAAACCAACTAATAGTATACCAAAGTTATATCCCAACTAAAAGTGTGATGATTAACACATCAGGCGTTCACAATATATATGATTACATTTAACACCATTATTGCCTATGGCCACATCAAAAGGGTGAGCAGAGTCAGGAGATAGGAAGTTGATCCAGGGATTTATTCTGATATGTGAAGTTGAAAGTGAATTTTTTATTTGTATAGAACAATTGGAATCCGCCTCATAGAGGTTTTTGCCTTCCTCTGGATCAACAAGGAAGAATAACATGTTGGACTTGATGAACCTGAGTTTTTTTTAACATTATTAACTAGGGGTTTTATCACTATATAGATTAGCTTTCAACATCTAGGGAACGTTAAATCAAGACTTTTTCCAAATATATTGGTATTTTGGTATTACCTTAGTCTGGAGATAAAACAGATTGTATCTGCCTTGAGTGCACATATGTTTCTATGGTTACTGTCCTGCTTTCCCCTCCTCTCTCTGCTCTCTGTCATGTCTGAGAGCAGGAAGTGACATCACCATAGGACTGACAGCAGCTTGAGAACAGGGTGTGTTATCTCTGACAAAAAAAAGAGATTAATTAGGTTTCTGCACTATAGATTACATTTCCTACAGTCATGACACTGTAATTAGAAGAGCTATAAATAGCAGAGCCAATATGCAAATCACTGCTGTAGAACCACCCACAGTTTAACCAGAAAGAGTGAAGAAAGCATGAATTTGAAGTTGCCTGTTACGTGTAGTGAGACAACCCCTTTAACTATATAAAATATATCCTTAATGGTGGTAACAGTAAGGCTAGGTTTCCACAGCAAAGCAAATCCTAAAACCCATAAAACTGAGTTTTTTGTCCAGTGCATGTCAAAAACAGCTCAAAAACCGATTGTTTTTGGCGCATTTTGTGTTGTTTGTGCATTTTTTGGCACTTTTTTTGCTGAAATGCACAGCATTATTATTGCTGTGGATTACTGCAAAAGGCGTTTCAAAAAACGTCAAGCACTTTACATAGACTCCAATAGTAAATTTTCTGCTCTGGTCTGTTGTTTGTTGCAACATGTTTCGCATTTTTGGTGCTTTTTTGCAGAAAAGCACAGCAATTATAATGCTGTCCATTTCTGCAAAAAATGCGCAAAAAAACACACCAAAAAAATGCAAAACGCATTAAAAAATGCTCTATTTTGAGCTGTTTTTGACATGCACTGGACAAAAAAAACTCAGTTTTATGAACGGTTTTAGGATTTGGTTTTCAGTGAGTTTTTTGTCCAATGCCATTTAGACCTAGCCTAAACCATTCATAAAACTGAAAATTGAAACTTTTTTGTCCAGTACATGTCAAAAACAGCTCAGAAACCAACAATTTTTTTGCGCGTTTTGCATTTGTTGTTGCGTTTTTTGCGTGTTTTTTTTTTTTTTCCAGAAATGCATAGTATTAAAAAAACGGGCAAAAAAAATGTCCGGCGGTTTACATAGACTCCAGTAGCAAGTTTTCTGCCCTGTTCTGTTGTTTTTTGCAATGTTTGCTACTATTAAAGTCTATGGGACCTGTTTTCAGTCGTTTTTTCAGTATTTTTAGAAAACAAAAAATGCTGAAAAAAAAAAAGACTGAAAATGTGTACAATGGAGATATAGCTTAAAAGCAACATGATGTTTTTCAGTGATAGCATGTGCGTAAAGAGTAAATGTTCTCACTAAATTGACATTGTTTGAAATGGTTGAAATTGTGAATCATTTCCCTTTGAGCCTGGCCACTGTGTACTCATATGCCAGTAATACATCTATGCGTCTATATAAAGAGAAGTGGTTTAGTGGAGTGGTTTGTATTGTTTTTACTAAATATTTTCATGTGTTGAACTATTGCTGTCTCTCTGCTTTTACTTTGGTAAAGTGATTGCAACTAAGATATCAAAGAAGTTAAAGATTTTGCAATCAGACATGCCATACGATTCAGCTCAGTGGGTGTCCAGCTGTTTGAAGCCCTATTGCTACTGGGAATGATTAAATCACATTTTTGGTGAGGAAACCTCCAAATGCTTCTCTTCATTAGCAGGTATCCCTGGTAGAAGACCCCAGCCAATCAGATATTAATGATGTTCTAAAAGTCCTCGTCACTAAAGCTTCCATAATGAGTCTCTATACTTGCATACAAAGTACAATATTGAAGCGGCTGTATTTATAAATGTATTAACAGGCTTTCACAATTCTCTAAAATTGATTTCTTATTCTTATGATAGACCATCATTATTATATTAGTAAGGGGCTGACTTTCTGTAGGCTTGTCGACTCTTTGAAGTGGCTTAAGGATAACCAACTTTTTTATCATATGCGGACCTTAATCAATAAGCGGCATACATACCATGTGGGACTAATAGGGAACTCTTCCTAAATCCCAGGAAATAGCAACAAAATAAATCAAGACAGTCCCAACAGTATTAAATTTCTTGCAAATTTCTTTACTTTAACGTTTCCTTATAGCCTTTACTTAGTGCCCAAAGTCCACAAATCCATACAATCACCCCCCTGTCGCCCTATAGTATCTGGGGTCAATTCATTATTGGAGCCCCTTGTGGCGTTTGTTAACTCTTATCTCCAAGTAGAGGTTAAAAAAGATCCCAACGTCTTGAGTGACACTGGTCAATTTTTACAAAGACTACAGAGTGTGGATAGCACAAAAAATAACGTGGTTATGCACCATGGATATCAAGAGTCTTTTTACAAATATCCCTTATACTGAAGGATGTGAGGCTGTGAGGGAAAAGTTAAATTGTAATCCTAAACTGTCTAATGCACTTATAGCGTTTTTGATGCGTCTTTTAGACTTTGTACTGTCTAAAAAAAAATTTCGGTTTGGGGAGAGTTTTTTTCTACAAACACAGGGCACGTCTATGGGGTCAACAGTGGCCCCCAGTTTTGCCAACATATACATGACCTTTTTTGAAACACAATATGTACACACGTCTGAATATGCTGCAGATATTGCACTATGGGTTCGGTATGTGGACGACGTGTTCGTCGTTTGGACGGGCACAGAGTCAAAATTAGATGAATTCCACAACTATCTTAATCAATGTCATCAACTAATAGAGTTTTCTCTTTAAAAAGATCGTCATGTTATTGAGTACCTAGATGTAGAAGTACACAAAGAAGACAAGAGGAATATCAACAACCCTGTATAGTAAATCGATAGATCGAAACAACCTGCTGCATCATGAATCATTCCATGCCCCCCAGACCTTTAAGGGGATACCTCGAGGTCAGTTCCTGAGAGCTAGGCGCATTTGCTCCACAGATCAGGCATATCTTAAGAATATGCATGAATTGATCTCTAAATTCGTAGCACGAGGTTATAAAAAAGAAGAATTGGAAAGGACAGGTTACGAGGTATTTGCCATTAATCGTAGTGAAGCACTTAAACCTAAATCTAAGGTGATAAAGGATCGTGTTATGTATCTATCTAAATATGATCGTCATTCAGACGTTGGGAAAAAAGCCATTCAACGACACTGGCCAATTTTGACAAGTGATCCTAAATTTGGATATCTGTTTAGGGAAGGCCCTTGCTTTATATACAGACGTGGCAAATCCTTAGGTGATGTGTTGGTACACTCAGATATAGAGGTTACAAAAAAGTCTCAACAATCCCTACTCAAATCTAATAGGATAGGTACATATCCATGTCTATCGTGCCTAAATTGCAACTCCATAATAAAGGGGAGTAGTATCAAACACCCACTCAAGGGTTATGACATACCTATGAAAAGTTTTTATACGTGTCTCACCAAGAATGCTATTTACATATTGAAGTGCCCTTGTGGCAAAACTTATGTGGGACAAACTAGTCGCCCCATAAGGACTCGTTTAAATGAACATAAGTCAGCCATTAGGACTTATAAGACCAAAATAGATAACAGTACAGGCAAACCCGAGGAATCCAATAAGTTTGGTGAGACAACAGTGGCGCGCCACTTCCACGAGAGAGGACATCAGATACACGAGCTTCGTTGGTGTGTAGTAGAAGAAGTAAGGTGTAAAGATAACAGATGTAAAGATAAAAGATGACTTGGTGGGTCAAAAGCAAATTGAGGATTTGTTACATCCAACAGAGGGCACTGTGGGCATCTCAGCCGCTTTCCCATAATGCCTTGTGATATGCAGATGCTAAGGAGAGGGCGAAAAGGCAAAACAAACTCTACAAGCCGTTCGTTCGGTGCTCTCCCTAAGGAGATATCTTCCCTTCCTGAGCTACTCGATGCCTCCCACACAGCCAGCCAGTATCGCTCTGCTCTGCACTGAAGAGGGACAAAAATCCCAAAACAGCGTTGTCTGCAGATGATAGAAACTGGCGTGGCTAAAATCCTTTTTGCTTTCTCAAGACTCGGTGGGTCAAAAGCAAATTGAGGATTTGTTACATCCAACAGAGGGCGCTGTGGGCGTCTCAGCCCCTTTCCCATAATGTCCGTTGAGAGAATGCTGCCAGATGACGTAGTCTGAAGAAGGAGAAGTTACCTCCGAAACGTCACTCGCATGCATGTCAGGCGGCTCTCATGGCGTTCTTAGCGTTTGAGCTTTGCATAGCTGTCTCTTAAAGCTTCTATACCGGAGAAGGACATGCATTGGAAAATAAGCTAAGTGCTACAATGTATTGTTGAATATTCTTATATATCGGCAACATAACCCTGTCACAGGTTTTTATGAATATGTCTGTTTACAAGTGTCTAAGGGCCCTAAGCAATACTGGGCTATAAGGAAACGTTTAAGTAAAGAAATTTGCAAGAAATATAATACTGTTGGGACTGTCTTGATTTATTTTAAGGATAACCAAGTCAATGTTTAGGAGTGGCCATCACAAAGCCCTGATCTCTATCGTATTGAAAATTTATGGGCAAAGCAGAAAAGGCAGGTGAGAGCAAGGCGACCTACAAACATGGCTCAGTTAGGGCATGTCCCCACGCGCGCCAGCAGTGTTAAATTTAAAGGGCCAGCGCACCGGTAATTGGCTATTGCCAGTCGCTGCCCCTATTAAGGCCTGCCTCTTCTGGGTTACCCTGCCGGATCTTTAGTGCCATTTAGCCTACTGAGAAAGCATTCCTGACAGTCTTGTTCTAAATACCGTGTACCGTACCATTTGCCTCCGTCCCTCGACCACAAACCTTGCCGCCTGCCCTGAACTTCCTGCTTGTCCTCGACCACGAACCTTGCCGCCTGTCCTGACCTTCCTGCCTGTCCCCGACTATGAGCCTGCCTTACAATTTTGTACCACGCTACACCTCGGCTGCCTCCGCAAGCAAGTCACGTCAGTGGAAGCGACCTGATAGACTCCTACCGCAGCAAGTCCATCCCGCTTTGCGGCGGGCTCTGGTGAAAACCGGGACCTACTTAGATTCCGCTCCCTGGCGTGGCTTACGTCATTGCTTGCGGTGGTCCAGAGGATCCACTACCGTTGTCCGTGACAGTAAGATCCGGCCATGGATCCCGCCAAGGTGCCTCTGCCTAGTGTCGCTGACCTAACCACCATCGTGGCGCAGCAATCCCAGCAGATCGCACAGCAGGCCCAGCAACTCAGCCACCTCTCCGCCATGATGCAGCAGTGCCTGGCCACCCAGCAGCAACGACCCGCTCCTGTGGCTTCCGCTGTTCCTTCGGCTTCCGCTGCGGCAGCTGGTCCAAGGCTCCATTTGTCTATGCCGTATAAGTTTGATGGGAACTCCAAGGCTTGCAGGGGCTTCATCACCCAATGTTCCCTGCACATTGAGTTAATAGGGAACCAATTCCCTACGGAAAGGTCGAAGGTCGCATTTGTGGTCAGCCTTCTTTCCGGGAAAGCTCTGGCCTGGGCTACCCCTCTGTGGGACAGAGACGATCGGTCACGGCTACCCTCACCGCCTTCCTCGCCGAGTTCCGCAGCATGTTTGAGGAACCTGCCCAAGCCTCTTCTGCTGAAACCGCCTTACTTAATCTGCATCAAGGTGACTCCTCGGTGGGTGATTACACGGTACAGTTCCGCGCCATGGCTCCGGAACTGTCATGGAAAGATGCGGCTTTAGCCGCCACCTTCAAGAAGGGCCTCTCCAGCCGGGTTAAGGATGCCCTGTCTGCCCGTGTTCTTTCGTCTTCCTTGAGCGACCTTATCTCCCTGGCTACTCGGATTGACATCCGTTTCTCAGAATGTCTGGAGGAGTTCCGCCAGGAACAAGGACTGACTAGACCTCGTCGGCTCCCTCGTCTTGCTCCGGTATTTCAAAGGCCTCCACAGTCGCCTTCCCCGACCATGGCGGAGGAAGCTATGCAAGTGGATAGAGCCCACCTGTCCTCTCAGGAGTTAACCCGGAGACGTGAGGAGAACCTTTGTCTCTATTGTGCCAGCCCGAAACATTTCCTCCGCTCCTGCCCACTGCGTCCTCAATGTCCGGGAAATGCGCGCACCTATGGTACGTGGGAGAGGCGTCCCTAGGTGAGATCAAGGCCTCTCCTCGTTTGACCATATCCGTTCTGGTCGGCACTGGGCCAGGTACCCACTTTCAAGGCTCAGCCTTCTTGGACTCTGGGTCGGCTGGAAATTTCCTGGACGCTGCCCTGGTGTCTAATCTCCCCGTGGTCCACCTCGAGACACCTCTGGTCATCTCCTCTGTCAGTGGGGAGATCCTCAGTGATCCTGTCCGCTACCATACTGAGCCTCTGTTCCTTCAAGTGGGGGCACTACAAAAGGAGAGATTTACGTTTTAGGTGTTATCCTGGTCTTCCTCGTCCATCCTTCTGGGTCTTCTGTGGCTGCAGCACCATGCTCCTGTGCTCAACTGGCAGATGGGCGAAGTCTTGCGTTGGGGGTCAGAATGTCGGTCTCGCTGTTTGGTGGCACCTCGCCCGGTGCTTACCGCTTCTCCAGTACCTTCTAAGCCTCTGGAAGGTCTTTCCGCTCCGTATCAAAAGTATGCTGACGTCTTCTCCGAGAAGCAAGCGGAGACCTTGCCTCCACATCGCCCCTATGACTGCCCTATTGACATTCTGCCCGGAACATCTCCTCCACGGGACAGGGTTTACCCTCTGTCGGTGTCTGAGTCCTTGGCTATGTCCACCTACATCAAAGAGAATTTCCAGAAGGGGTTTATTCGTAAGTCCTCGTCTCCGGCTGGTGCCGGGTTCTTTTTTGTAAGAAAGAAGGATGGATCCCTACATCCATGTGTCGATTACCGCAGTCTCAACAAGATCACTGTAAAGAATCGATACCCCTTGCCGTTGATTACTGAGCTTTTTGACCGGCTCCGTGGAGCCAAGATTTTCTCCAAACTGGACCTACGAGGAGCCTACAACCTTATTCGGATTCGTGAAGGAGACGAATGGAAGACGGCCTTCAATACTCGAGATGGGCACTTCGAGTACCTGGTCATGCCCTTCGGACTCTGTAATGCCCCTGCAGTCTTCCAGGAGTTTGTCAACGATATCTTCAGAGATCTCCTGTACACCTGTGTGGTCGTCTATCTGGATGACATCCTGATCTTTTCACCTGATCCAGAATCCCACCAGGCCCATGTGCGACAAGTTCTCAGGCGTTTACGAGTTAACCGTCTGTATGCCAAGCTCGAAAAGTGCCTCTTTCACAAGACAAGTCTCCCCTTTCTCGGCTACATTATTTCGGACCAGGGTCTGCAGATGGATCCCACGAAACTGTCTGCCGTCTTGCAGTGGCCACGACCCGTGGGCCTCCGTGCCATACAGAGATTTCTGGGCTTCGCCAATTACTATAGGCAGTTCATACCACATTTCTCCTCGCTGGTGTCGCCTATAGTGGCGTTAACCAAGAAGAATGGTAATCCCAAGCTCTGGCCACCAGCGGCAGAAGAAGCCTTTTCTAAATTGAAGTCTGCTTTCGCTTCAGCACCTGTACTCTCCCGGCCAGACACAGAGAAACCATTTTTTCTAGAGGTCGACGCCTCCTCGGTGGGGGCCGGGGCTGTGCTCACCCAAAAAGGGCCCAAAGGCAAGACCCTCATGTGCGGGTTTTTCTCTAAAACCTTTTCTGTCGCAGAAAGAAACTACTCCATTGGCGGGAATTACTGGCCATCTAGCTGGCCTTGGAGGAATGGCACTATTTCTTGGAGGGAGCTCGTCACTCGGTCAATATCTACACTGACCACAAGAACCTCCTATATCTCCAGACAGCCCAACGACTTAATCCGCCCCAAGCCCGCTGGTCTCATCGTTTCCCGGTTCGATTTTCTAATCCATTTCCGCCCGGCGGAGTAGAATGTCAAGGCCGACGCCCCCTCCCCTGCCTCTGACGTGATTGGGGACGAACCTGCTCCATGGCACATTATTCCCTCAGAACAGCTGATCTCTGCTGCGCCCGTTGACCTACAACAAATTGCTCCCGGCAAGACTTACGTACGCCCGGCTCTACGGAAGAGGATACTGTCTTGGGGTCATTGCTCTTGTGTGGCTGGGCACCCAGGGGTCCAGAAATCTTGCTAGCTTATCTCCCGTTTTTATTGGTGGCCTGGCCCGAGATGTTCGAGAGTTCGTGGACTCTTGCGCTTCCTGTGCCCGTAACAAGTCACCTCGTCTCAAGCCGGCAGGCCTGCTTCAGCCGCTGTTGATTCCCAGCTTTCCCTGGACCCACGTGGCTATGAACTTTATTACTGCCCTCCTCTGCTAATACCGTTATTTGGGTCGTCAAAGGCCGGTTCTCCAAAATGTCTCACTTTGTTCCTCTGCCAGGTCTACCCTCTGCCCCTCGCCATGCCGATCAGTTTTTTCAACACATCTTCCAACTACATGGGCTTCCTCAGCACATTGTTTCAGATCGGGGAGTCCAATTTGTTTCCAGGTTCTGGCGCTCCCTCTGTGGCCAAATCCAAGCGAAGCTGGACTTCTCTTCAGCCTACCATCCTCAGTCTAACGGGCAAGTGGAGAGGGTTAATCAGACTCTGGGCTGCTATCTGCGACACTTCGTCTCCGCACGTCAGGATAATTGGTCTAACCTGCTACCTTGGGCTGAGTTCTCTTACAACTCTTTAGACTCAGAATCTGCAGATGCTGCTCCCTTCTTCATTGTCTACGGACGACATCCGCTCCCACCTCTCTCCTTCCCGGTGCCCTTCGAGGTTCCAGCCGTGGAAGAGTTGGTCTGGGACCTAACAGCCGTCTGGAATTAGACACGCCAATCTTTACTCTGGGCTTCCGCTCGTAACAAGATACAAGCTGCCAAAAAACGAAGACCTTCTCCCATCTTCTCTCCTGGTGACAAGGTGTGATTGTCGGCGAAGTATATCCGCCTCAAGATCCCTGGCTATAAGCTTGGTCCTCGGTTCTTGGGACCGTTCGAGGTGCTGAAGCGCATAAATCCAGTGGCATATAAGCTCCGCCTTCCTCCCATTATGCGGGTCCCGAACTCCTTCCATGTCTCCCTTCTGAAGCCGGTCATCCTAAATCGCTTCTCTCCGGTAGTCGTTCCTCCCACTCCTGAGGCTGACGCCACCAATGTCTTTACTGTAAAGGAGATTCTGGATATGAAGATGGTCAGAGGGAAGCGTCTTTTCCTCATTGACTGGAAGGGTTCGGGCCTGAGGAAAGGTCTTGGGAGCCAGAGGAGAACATTCTGGACCATAAAATTATCCAGAAATTCCTTAAGGCCAGAAAGAGGGTAGGGCCAAAGGGGGGGGAGGAACTGTCACGGATGCCCCTGCGACCCTCATCCCGGGTCGCAGGTGCATCTGTGCCCCGCTGCCGAGCGGCGCCGCGACCTGCATGTCGGGTAGCTGGAGCGCTCGTCCCCCTGCTAGTTCCGGAGTACACTTACCCGGCCACGCTCCTGCTGTGGCCCACTCCCTAGGGCACGCGTGCATCGGCAGTGTTGAATTTAAAGGGCCAGCGCACCGGTAATTGGCTATTGCCGGTCGCTGCCCCTATTTAAGCCTGCCTCTTCCTGGTTACCCCGCCGGATCTTTAGTGCCATTTAGCCTACTGAGAAAGCATTCCTGAAAGTCTTGTTCTGATTACCGTGTACCATACCATTTGCTTCCATCCCTCGACCATGAATCTTGCCGAGTGCCCTGACCTTCCTGCTTGTCCTCGACCACGAACCATAGCCGCCTGTCCTGACCTCCTGCCTTTCCCCGACTACGAGCCTGCCTTACGATTTTGTACCACGCTACACCTTGGCTGCCTCCGCAAGCAAGTCACGTCAGTGGAAGCGACCTGGTAAACTCCCGCCGCAGGAAGTTTATCCCGCTTTGCGGCGGGCTCTGGTGAAAACCGGGACCCACTTAGACTCCGCTCCCTGGCGTGGCTTACGCCATCGCTTACAGTGGTCCAGAGGATCTACTACCGTTGCCCGTGACAAATGCCTTAAAAAATTTCCTCTCTCTCATTATTCTGGCATTTGGCAAATATAAATAATTTTGGTTCCTAATTGACCTAAAACACAGGTAAGGTTTATTCTGATTTCATGTCAGATAGTGAGAAAAACATGTGTCTTTTTATATAGTGCACCTTTTTATATAGTGTATGTAAACTTCTGGTTTCAACTGTATATTTACAGAACACTAGTGTAGCTATTGTTGATGAAGGGGTAGCTGTCACTAAGAGGACTCTGGGGCCTAAAGTGCCACATAAGGAAACACCAGTATGATAAATAGTACATGGAAGGTAAAGGCTGATTTAGAAATTTTGTATTGGGGCCAAAAAGATTTAAGTTATACCTCTACTGCCCATCTGCTTAATACATACACAATGAATCAACTTTCTTAATAGTATTCAAAAAAAACTTCCTGCATTTTGCTGCTTTGGAATTTGTATAACTCTTTCACCTAGCAGCTAGTGCTGCAGAATCTCAGACAAATCTGTAATTTTCGCTGCTCCTGCCTCTGACTTGCTAAAATCTGTCTGAGAATCCGACCAAAAACCTTGGAGTATGGACTGACCCTACAAATGCCAAACGATGGAGTCAGTCAATGGTACGTCCACTGAAGTCAATCAGCGGCTGCAGTAGTGACATCCTGTTCGGATCAAGAATGGAAGAAAGTAACTTTTTTATTTTAAAAGGGCAGCAGTATGCTAAAAAATAATAGAAAATGTAACTGGACAACCTCTTTAAATCCCACTGAGCTTGTTTGGGATGAACTAGATAGTAGGCTGGAAGTAAGTCTACCTGCAACTGCAGCACATTTGTGGGAATTTGTGCAACAATGTTGGGAAGAAATTTCTGAACAATATCTGAATGCAATTATAAAAAGAATGCCTTAGGGGCCGTTCACAAGACACAGTGCAAGTACCGGTCGGAAATGCCGACCGGTATTTGGATAGTTTTCGGGCCGTGCACACGGCCGCCGGGGGACAGCTTTTCTCTGCGGTTTGTGGAGAAAAGCCCTCCCCCTTCGCATTGAGATGTTCATATTCCGCCCGAACACCAGGCGGAAGAATTAACACGTTCTATTTTTTGTTAGGACCGCCAACGGTATTTAAAACCGCCGGGGTGGAAACCTGTGCAGTTGGGACCGCTGTGCAGGTTTTCCATTAAGGTCCATTTTAAAAGTTGTCACCCGGTTTACAGACGGTTTTCAAAACTGAAAACCATCTGAAAAACCAGGTGAAAACCCGTGCAGGGGGGACAAGCCCTTAGTTGTGTAAAGCTGTTATATATAAAGCTTGGTGGCTACTTTGAAGAGACAAAAATCTTGATTTATTTTGTTGAAACAAAAATGATCCATTATTTTAATTAATCTTAACATGTTTATTTCTATTTTTCTTTCATTTCAAAGTACATTTGAGACATTAAGCTGCCTAAATATCACTAAAACTGGAAAAATTGAGCTGTTTTAAAACTTTTTCCTGGTAGTATATGTAAAAATCAATTTTTCCATGTCAAAGATGTCTATAGACTTTAAGAAATAACATCCTGCTATATCTATAGCATATATTAGATGGTAAAGTACAGTATATCATGTACTAGATTGACTATACTATATTGGAAGCTTTTGGTTTTAGTTTTTACTTCCTTTGTGAGAATGATTCATCAGGACAAATCAACAGTATTTGCCTGTTCATAATGTTCTGTGATGTTAATTTTTATTGCAAAACCCCAAAATTGCTTAGGGCTGGACTCACAGACGAGATTGTATGTTGTTTCTTGTTGTGTTTGTAATGGGGCTTTAACCCCTTTACGACACAGGAAGTATCAATACATCCTGGTGCCGGTAAGGTTCTATGTAGTGGGATTACACAGTAGAAGGCTGGTGTCGGCTGCTAATTGCTGCTGACCCCCACCGCTAACAGCAGGGCACTGATCCAGCTCTCTTCCCTGCTGTTTAATCCCCTAGATACTGTGGGGCTCATGGCCATGGCGTCTAAATAAATGACAAACAGTGCTGCGCACTGTTTCTCACTCCAGTTGCCACCCCTGCAGCAAGATCACAGGATGCCAATTGGTTAACAGGGCGGCTGGAAGCCTAATAAAGCATTCCACACTACCTGCCCCAGGAAAAAAAATCCAAATGCCAAACTTGCGTTGTTTTGGTCATTTCACTTCCCCTAAAAATCTGATTAAAAAGTGATCAAAAATCCGCACCTGTTTCAAAATGGTACCAATAAAAAGTACCCTTCAGCCCACAAAAAATTCACCATCACCTATGCATCCATAGGTGAAGGTACAAAAAAGTTGCAGAAAATGGTGCTGCGGCCCAAATTTAAGAAATAGAAAATGTTTGGATTTTTCTTTATGGTACAAAAACATAACAAAAACCCTACATATTTGATATTGGCGGAATTGTATCAACCTCCCGACTACAAATAACACATACATTAAACTGAAGAGTAAATGCCGTACAAACAAAACCCGTGCAAACATGGTACAGGTACTTTTTTTTACATTTCACCCCACTTAGATTTTTTTTGCGGTTTCCCAGTATATTCTATGGTATATTCAATGACACCATTAGAAAGTACACATTGTCCCGCAAAATAAAATCCCTCATGTCTATGTAGATGGAAAAATAAAAAAAGTTTGACCTCTTGGAAGACAAAGAGTCATATTATTATAAATGACTGTCAGGAGGGGGCTAAGGGCTTTTTGTTGAAAAGATTCTGGCCAGATGTACTTTAAAGTCTATGACACATTTGCATACCACAAAAAAAAATTTCTTTATAATCAGATTCTCCAGCCTACATTTTTTACATTACTTGCTACACCATACCTGTAGTTTGTTCTCTTTGATACAGTTGCAAGAAAAACTAGGTGAACTCTTTAGGGTATGTAATTTCGGTGTGCATTTCGCTGCGTATTTGCACATTAATACGGGCAAGATATGCGCCGAAATTACGGTAATCCATAGTTCGCATAAAGAACTATGGATTACGCCTCCTCTCTCCACTCGTACAATACGATCGTATTGTACGCGCGGGGAGATAAGTGACATGTCACTGATTCGCATCGATTTCACAGCGCAAGTAATACATGTTTATGGGGCCGGCGGGCTGCCGGCCCCCCGTGCCTCCCAGGGCACACGATGTATTGTGGTGAGTACTGTACGTGTCGCTATACATTGTGTGAACATACCCTTAGAATTACTTGGAATTTTGCATTTACTAACTAATGTTATCTAATATTATCTAAATCATATTTATAGTCATTCACAATCTAAACAAAAGCCCCATCTTCATCTTCACATTAAGGAATAGTTGGATGACTTAGTAGCTACACTGCCGGAAACATTGTTATCAAGTACTTTTATATTAACATCACTATGACTCAAATTTTAGTGTTATACGTACGTAATTTACCAACCCATAATATATTTCCCTCCGACTCATAATACTGGGATTCTATGGGGGTTTTGTGGTATTTCTGCCATTTTACTAAAGCAGCCATATATGTAGTATTAAGAAAATAAGAATGTACGAGCACTAGATATGTTTAATTAAATTTGTTTCAATTGACATCAGTGAAGGGAAAAAATTCACATGAATCTTTAGTACTGTACATCTATCTTTGATGAAAACAGCTTGAGAAACTTTTCCTAAATTGGGTGCCGTGGATGCCACCCTGGATACTTGCAATGGGGGACCTGATTTTTTTTTTTCCTTTGTTTTTATGCAATAGAGGTGCAATTCTCATCTGCACTATTATCTCCCCTATGAGCTACAATAAGTGTGAGTTTTAAATGTTATAACATTACTGTAAGGTCTCTGATAAGAAAAGAGTATGCAGCCTTGAATGGATCCATCAATTTCCAATGCTCCAAGTGGTAATAACCCAAGTGTTCATGAAAGTGCTGTACATGGTGCATTCAAAGCGCTTCAATGAAATAACATTATTTAGATTATACATATGCTCTTTTCATCTTCCTCATATATACAGTTAGCTTCTCCATATGTCAACATTTGGCAACGATTTATATATTAAAACCACATTAAGGGATCTTGAAAAATAAACTCATTACTTTATTCACATGGGAGGAAATAGCCTCAGGGCGTTTGAACATTGGGTACTTCTATTTAGGTTCTACCAATTACCATAATTTGTCCTAGATTACTTCTATTCACATTTCATAACCTGAGATCACAAAACCACTTTTATACACTGCTGTTAAAAGCAAATATTTATACATCGGGGTACAGAACAGTAGAATCGTACAGAAAATACATCACATCTTGCAAATGATCAACTGCGATTTTTAAAGAGGAAAATGGTGAAATTTAATGTTGTCACAGAAGATTAAAAAGCATGTTCATAAGACATAATCATTTCCATCCAGGCACCATGCAGCTGTCCACTTCACAATGCCAACAGGGAGCCACAAGACTTCTCCACATCCGCACCAGCTGCTCATATGTAGCAAACAATTTGTCAATTTTTATCACAAGGACGATGACATTACACTCTTTATGTTGATACATTTTATTTTGCTATAGTTGTTAGGCATCTACTGCAGAATCATAACTTGAAACTCCAGGACCCCAATACAAATTTATCATAGGGCCCCCACCTACCACATGCCTTTTGTAATACTGGTGTCTTCTTATTTGGCAAAGGGTTCTTAGGGCCCTCTCAGGCTCCAGGGCCAGGAAGTAACTGTAAGGGGCCGTTCACACGGCTTATTCTGTGACTGATTCCAGCCATACTGCGTGCTGTATTTGCGCTGCAGTACGGCTGGAATCCGTCCCAGTAACTACGGTAATCCACAGTTCTCATAGAGAACTATGGATTCCGTCTCTCCTCCCGCTCGGCGAATACGCCGAGGGGAAAGAAAGTGACGGCAATTATTTACGGCGTGTAAGCGCCGTGAATAATGAGTGTCTATGGGGCCGGCGAGCTGCCAGTCCCCCGCCCCCGATGTACGGTCTCCGGCGTAATTGCGGGGCAAAATCCGTCCCTGCAATTACGTCGGCAATAAGCCGTGTGAACATTGCCTTAGGGTGCATTTCACACGACCAAGACAAAATACCAGTCGTATTTTCCAACCGGTATTTTGTCTTTTTTGGCATGTTGAGGGATGGCTTTTGTCTATGGTTTGTGGATTCAAGTCGTCCCGCTTCGCACCCACATGTTCATGTTCTTCTCGAAAACCGGGAGGAAGGGTGAACATGTTCTAAGTTTTCCGCCGGTGGTGTAAAAAAATGTCCGGCAGAAAATCCATTGAGTGGGGACTCCTGCACGGATTTTCTATTAAAGTATGTGCAGATGGCTGACAGTCTGTAAAAGCAACGGAAAACCAGTGCCGTGGGGACAAACCCTTACTTCTGTACCCCCCTAGCTATGCCCCTATTTGCATGTAAAGAATGTAATGGGCAAGAAATAGTCTGAGCAGAAATGACAGCAGACAGAGTCCTTGTGCCACTGCTATTCCATTTTATGGGAAGGTTACAACCTCGGTTGCATTGGTGACCTAATCTAGCAGTATATGACCCCATTAAATTGCCATACAACAAATTCTTACTATTTCTCCTACATGATACAGATTATGCTAAAACAGACACAAGGCTTAGCTTTTGTTTCGCAGACTTCTAATAACTATCTCATAGCTGTGTCTAATGAGACCAGAATACTGAACAGAGTGAACATAGATAGATAGGTAGATATATATATATATTAATAATATTATATATAATATATATATATATATATATATATTGTGGCAGAGTGACCGTGTGCAGGTCTCTGCCACTAGGTGGAATTCAGCAGGGTACCTGCTACAAACGTACCACCGAATGTCTGGGTTCGGTGGGGGAAGGAGACTTGCTGGTGTCAGTAACAATAGGTTACTGACACAGGTAGCTAGAATGGCTGCCTTGCAGCCAGGTATGGGTCTCCTTTCCTGGGATGGTCGTAGCGTTGGGTGGGAGGCCGTCCCCACGTTCCAGGCCAGGTTTTGGGCCAGTCCCTTTCGGGTTATAAGAGGCCTCCTACTACAGGTGATCGGGGGCATGGTCTGCCACCTGAGAGTGGAGCAACAGAGGAGCTGGAGGAGAGCTCTGGCCCCCAGAGGCTATAGGGAAGCCTGGACTACAGTGAGGACACTGTGACTTTGAGGTGCTGTGCGAAAGGCACAGACCCCTGGACACAGAGGGTCTCTTAGTGAGTAAGGGGCCCAGAGGGCCCAAGGATTTTTTTTTAGTTTGTTTTTCGTGAACTGTGCCTCAAAAAAAAGGCTGGGGCCATCGGAAAAAAACCCTCTGTCAGAAGATCTTTTAGCCAATACTGTTTCTACCAAGGCGGCGATCCTAAAGCCAAGCGGGAATCCCCGACGGGCAAGTGGCTCCCGGAGCTAACGGCGCTTAAAATTTGGGTGGAGGAGGGGAAAAGATTGGCTTTAAAATAGGGCCAAAGGGGTGCGAGAGAAAAAAAAAAAAAGGCATTTGCTAGGACTGCTGCAGTTTACATGGGACGGGGATGTTCGCTCTGTGTGAACAAATTTTTTCTCTGAAAGAGACACACCCACAGAGCCTTTGGTGCCTGAAGAGACGCCTCAGGGACAGGAGACTGTTCGCAGAGACAGGTGACGACCCCGTAAGAACTGCCCTTGCTGCCTGGAAAAATTTTGTTTGGGATAGAGGACATTTTTGATTGGTGAGCCGCATGCCCCAAACCCGGGGCAGTCCCACAGTACCTTACCGACCAAAGCCAGGTTGCCCTTCCAAAGAAAGCCAAGCGGCGTAAAAATCGCAGAAAACTGAAAACCCACCACAATCCAGCAGGAGGACTGTCTGGAGAGGCCATATGCGGGATGTGTTCGAGGTCCTTTGACCGGGGGGTCAGAAAAAGGTCCCACGGATGCATGGCTCTGGGGATGATCTCCCGTGTGGGTGGACAGGGGCTGTCCCCAAGATTTAAAAAGTGCACCCGGGACATCGCATCGGTAGAAGACCAAACCAGAAACGGGTAAGACTGTTCCAATGTATTTTTAGACCCGTTTGGGCTGTCGTCCCTTTCTAAGGGTTTTTGAGAACCTACAGTCGGGTGTTTTTCTTGGGAGAGACTTCCCCATTTTTAGCACTTGGGCGCGTGAGGTGTAAGGGAAAAGGAAGTACTGTTCCTGGTAAGTGCCCCTGTATGCTGCTGCCTAGACAGAAGAGCCTGGGTTTGGGGTCTCAGAGAGTACCTGAGACTGACACGGGGCTATTTTGGGGTGAAAGAGTCTAATGATCTGTGTCGGGACATGGCCTAACTTACCTGCTTGTTGCCTGTGGGGAGGGTAACCCCTCTGCACTTCCATGTGATAAATGCTCGGGCTTTTGAAAATGTAATAATGGGTTTTTAAAAAAGAAATGTAATCCCTAGCTATTCACACAGCCCGACAAGGGGGTGTTACTGGGGCACAAGGTAGCCCAGTTCTGCCCCCTTTGGAACAACGGGTAGAAGTGCTGAGCGAAGGGACTCCGGGGCTGCCCCCGGAGATCATGGTGTAGGGCTGGGGTTTCAGTAAAGGAAGTGGGGACTAGCTCTGAAACAGTGCCCCGTCCCCCTGGAACAGACAAACTTAATGTGCCCCTAGGGCATGTTTAACAGGCTGAGTCAAAACAGAGAATGGGGTCCTGGGGGGCATGATAAAAAGGGAAAAATGGGTTAACACTAAAGACTTCAGGAGAGCTAATTTTGGTGCCCCTAGAAAAAAGGTGGCCTCTGCATCTCCAGTTGTGGAAACCAGTGAATATGAGTGTCTACAGCTGTGTGCGAGGTGTTTGATGTTCAATGCATAAATGTGTCCACCAGTGACCACAGCGCACTGTGTGTACCTGATGGTAGCCTGCAAGTTGCAGGAAATGCGGGCCCACGGATTGATAGCCACTAGTTCTGTGTGACTGCTGATGGTCCCAGAGATGAGCTGTCCTGTTTCTGTGTGCGGCCTGGCAGGGAACTGGAGAAGCCTGGTAATGTTTTCTCTCCTACAATGTGTGAGGTGACTAGTTTAATGAGGGTGTGTCCAGACTCTGGTGAGGTGTATGCCTGAATGAATGAAGCCTCAGATACCTGTGTAGAGAAAATGTGTGCTGAGACAGATTCTGTGTGCAGCCCTGAGCAGTGCATTACAGAGTGGACACTCTGTGATGGAGAGCTGGATTGTACCACTGCAAAGTATGAAGAGAAATGTCAGGCTGAGACCTTTAGTTCTACGGATTTCACTTGCTTCAATGGTTGCTGTATTGCCAGTAGCTTTTTCTGCCATGGTTACAAAGACTGCAATGATGGAAGGAGTGAGCTTCTAGACACCACAAAGGGGGGTGTATGCTTGAACCCTAGTGAGAGGCAGGGGAACGGGTTTAAATCCCCAGATGGTAAAGAAGTGCCTGGTTCTGAGGCAGCTGATAAATTTTCCTTACAGGTGATGAAGAAACATATTAACAGTATCTCAGAGGTATTATGTTCTGTTGTTTGGGGCAGAACGGGAGATGGATGCCATTTGCAGCAAGATGTCCGCTGAACCTACGGAGGGTAAAAAGGTGATGAGTTCCTAATGTGAACACGGCCAGTTTGGTGTATGAGTGGGAGAACTATAAAGGTAATAGCCGGGCGGTTATGACTGATGTCCCATTTATAAATGTGTCTGCCATTGCCTCCTGCTCATTGTGTGAATTTGAGGTTGAGAAAGATGTAGGAGTGTCCCAGGTAGAAGCTGAGAGTTCTCCCTTAGAGATGGTTATAGGAGATGTGCAGGAAACAACTCCACCCATTAATGCAGAGTGTCTGCTGCTAGAAAGCCCCATTGAGAGGTGTTCACAGGAGAATGTGTCCTCTGTCACTGGTGAGGTGCCAGGTAATGTCAAAATGGCGGACAAAGTGTCTATAGAGGTTGTCCATAGTAACTCTGAAATTACTAGCATGCATGCTGGTCGTGATGAAGTCTGTATTACAGAATATGCACTGGTTTTTTCCCCTGTAGTGATATGTAGGTCTGCAAAGATGGTCACCACAGGTCAAACACCTGTTATGGGCTGTAAAGCTCAGGTGACTACCAGTGACCCCTGTAGTCATGCAAGGATATTGCATGAAAAAATGGAAACAGGCTATGAATGTGGTCTTCCTATTGCTGTACGTCAAGTGTATGGAGGAACAAGCGAGTCCTCAGACATTAGAAACCCACCTGGTAGAGAAGCTGAGATCAGCGGTAGGGGTTTCCTAGAGGTAGCGATGGCCTACAATAACCCTGTGATTATTGACCAGCAGGTTATGGGTGGTACAGATGTACCATATACCACGGTGGGTGCTAGTCCAGAGAAATTAAAGGATGTAGCTGACCCTAAAAGGCAGGAGTTGGTCAGTGAGGACCAGGGGACTTGGGACATAGAGAAGTGTAGGTCGCATTGTACTCCTGCCAACAAAGATGTAGCAGGTTTTGGATCAGGTGCGGCCCTAGAGCCACGGTGGATAGGGGGACCCTGAGAGGCTGATGTCCTTACAGCTTCTGGTGACACTAGTGTGGTTGCTGGGACCAACCAGGTGCCTTTTGCTGATGTGAGACCCATGATAGTGAAAACTTTGCCCAGTGGGGACAAGGCTGGATAGCGCTGGTATTGGGATTTTCACTAGTAACCCTGTGAAGGTCAGCTGCAGGGGAAGGTGGTGATATTGTGTAGCAGATGTGTGCATGGGTTGTGAAACCTACAGTAAGTGGCAGTAAACGGTTTGTTCGGCCCAACATGTGTTGATGCATGGTATGAGCCCACAACGAGTTGTGTTTTGTGGACAATTTTGTCTCTGCCCCTGAAGAATTAGGAAGATTTTGCCCCAAAGTAGGAGCTTTGATCCCGGGGTTGATGGCACAGGGTGAAAAAGACCTATGGCCTTTAAACAGAGGGGGAGGATGTGTGGCAGAGTGAAATGTGTGTAGTTGCAGGTCTTCCCCTAGGTGGAATTCAGCAGGGTACCTGCTACAAACGTTTCCACCGAATGTCTGGGTTTGGTGGGAGAAGGAGACTTGCTGGTATCAGTAACAATAGGTTACTGGGCACAGTACTAGAATGGCTGCCTTGCGCCAGGTATGGGTCTCCTTTCCGGGACGGTCGTAGCGTTGGGTGGGAGCCAGTCCCCCATTCCAGGCCAGGTTATGGGCCAGTCCCTGTAGGGCTATAAGAGGCCTCCTACTACAGGTGATCGGGGGTGCGTGGTCTGCCACCTGAGAGTGGAGCAACAGAGGAGGTGGAGGAGAGCTCTGGCCCCAGAGGCTATAGGAAAGCCTGGAATACAGTGAGGACACTGTGATTTTGAGGTGCTGTGCGATAGGCACAGCCCTTTCTGGACAGAGAGGGTCTCTGTATGGAGTAAGTGGCCAGACGGCCAAGGATTTTTTTTTTATTTTTGTTCTTTCTGTGAAGGGTGCCTCAATAAAAACTGGCTGAGGCCAGGTGGAAATAACCCTGTGTCAGAAAAATCTTTTAGCCAATACTGTTCAAACAAGGACGGGATCCTAAAGCCAAGCTGGAATCCCCGGGAAACGGGCCAAAAAGGAATCCCAGAGCTAAGCGGCAGCTTACAATATATATATATATATATAATATAATATATTATTATATATATATACACTCACCAGCCACTTTATTAGGTACACCATGCTAGTAACGGGTTGACCCCTTTTGCCTTTAGAACTGCCTCAATTCTTCGTGGCATAATTCAACAAGGTGTTGCAACGATGCTCAATTGGTACCAAGGGGCCAAAGGGGGTGCCAAGAAAAAAATTCCCCACACCTGACACCACCACCACCAGCCTGAACCGTTGATACAAGGCAGGATGGAATCCATGCTTTCATGTTGTTTGACGCCAAATTCTGACCCTTACCATCCGAATGTCGCAAGCAGAAATCGAGACTCTTCAACCAGGCAACGTTTTTTCCAAAATCTCTTACTGTCCAATTTCGATGGCTTGGGCAAATTGGAGCCTCAGTTTCCTGTTCTTAGCTGAAAGGAGTGGAACCCGGGGGTGGTTTTCTGCTGACTGTAGCCCATCTGCCTCAAAGTTCGCCGTACTGTGCGTTCAGAATGCTCTTCTGCCTACCTTGGTTGTAACGGGGGGGCTATTTGAGTCACTGTTCCCTTTCTATCAGCTCGAACCAGTCTGCCATTCTCCTTTGACCTCTGGCATCAACAAGGCATTTCCGCCCACAGGACTGCCGCTCACTGGATGTTTTTTCTTTTTCGGACCATTCTCTGTAAACCCTAGAGATGGTTGGTGCGTGAAAATTCCAGGAGATCAGCAGTTTCTGAAATACTCCCCAGCCCTTCTGGCCCCAAACAACCATGCCACGTTCAAAGGCAACTCAAATCACCTTTCTTCCCCCTACTGATGCTTCCCCGGGTTTTAACTGCAGGAGATTGTCTTGACCCTGTCTACATGCCTAAATGCACTGAGTTGCCGCCATGGTTGATTGGCTGATTAGAAATTAAAATGTTAACGAGCAGTTGGACAGGTGTACCTAAAGTGGCCGGTGAGTTTATATATATATATATATATATATATATATATGTAACATAGTAATGTATTCTGTTACAGTGGAACCTTTTGAGAGGGGAGATATATCAGGCAGCAAGTAAAGAGATAAAGAGATAATTCTTGAAATTGATGTGATGGAAGTCGGACAAAGGGGAATTTAAATGATTTGTACAATGACTAAACTATGATGGCTAGATGAATAGGCCAGACCATCTCTAAAATGGAAGGTCTTCTAGGGTATTCCCATTATCTAGAAAGTATCTACCAAAAATGGTCCTAAGAAGGACAACTACTGAGCAGTTACAGGGTCTTGGGTGCATAAGGTGTATTGAGTCAGGTGGTTAATGAAGGCTAGCCCATCTGATCTGATTTATGGAACAGCTATTGTAGCACAAGTTACGAAAAAATTTATTTTAGATATAGTAGGTATCACAACATACAGTGCATCACAGCTTGCTGCTTTTGATGTTGTGTACCTGCAGACTGGATAAAGTGCCCATGCTTCATTATGCCCACTGTAACGGATGCTGGTGGGTGGATCCACTGGACCACCACAAGCGATGGTGTAACCGTACCAGGGGCGAATCTAAGTAGAACCCGGTTTTCACCAGACCCGGGCCGCAAAGCGGGATGGACTTGCTGCAGCGGAGAACTACCAGGTCCCCCACTGGCATGACTTGCTTGCAGTTGGCAGCCAGGCAGTGCGTGGTACAAAATCGTGAGACGTAGGCGAAGTCGGAGACAGGCAGGAGGTCAGGACAGGCGGCAAAGGTTCGTGGTCGAGAAACAGGAGCGCAACGGTTCGGTACACGGAAGACAGGCTATGAGGCAGAAGACGCTTTCTCTAAAGGCAGTACGGCACTAAAGATCCGGCAAAGGTGACCCCGGAAGGAAGAGGTTAAATAGGGTCACCTGCCAGCCTTTACCCAAAAATGGGGCGTACTGGCCCTTTAAATCCCCGAGAGCCGGCGCGCGCCGCGCCTAAGCGCGGCATGCGCATACCGGCCGGCCAGGAGGAAAGGGGAGGGCGCGGGGAGGCATTCAGGTAAGGGGGAAGCCGGGACCCGACCCGTGGGACCGCAGTTGCCGCCGGGACCCGACGGGCGGCAGCACGAGTGCGCCCGCAGCCCGGGCGAGGGGCTGCGCGACCACTCGTGACACCCACTACCAAAAGCACCTAAAATGGGCATGGGAGCATCAGAACTGAACCACCTAGAATAGAAGAAAGTGCATTAGTCTGATAAATTCTCTTTTACTGTACGTCATGTAGATAGTTGGGTGCATGTATGTCTCAAGCCTGGGAAAGAGATTTTACTAGAATGCAGTGTAACAAGAAGGCAAGCTGGCAGAGGCAGTTTGATGTTCCGCACAATGCTCTGCTAGGGAATCTTGGGTCCTTGCATTCTTGTGGATGTTACTTTGAATGTACCACTTACCTAAACATTGTTGCAGACTACAAATATGTGAAAAGAGGAAAGTCCTAAAATTTTACTTTTAATAATATCAATTAAAAATACCCTTAAATGCATCTCTCAAGGGAAAACGCCAAAACGACACAAGAGACAAACCTACGCGGCCCCTAGCCTATGAAACACAAGATTATTGGCCCGAAAAGGGCGCTCTTGCCCGGAACCTAACCCTAGATACTAATAAGTAAGACGAAGATACGAAAATTGAAAATTCACTTTAGTCCAGTAATTTAGTCCAGTTTTCTCATTGTTGCAGACTAAGAACCCTTCATGGCAACAGAGTTCTCAGGAATGCTAATATAGCTAATTGATGGATAAGTTACATTGAAATGGCTTAAATGGGTTGTCCCACGTAAGACATTGATGGCATACATCCAGGATAATGCCCCCAACACCAATGTAGAAAGAAAAGTTTGCATGGCCAGAGATTATAAAAAAAAAAAACTATATAGTCTGACTCACAGTGCAAGTCCCTTTTATCTTCCCCTACTGCTTGCTAGCTTACAATAAGTAAGATATTAAAATGTAGAGGATAGATGGAAGGGAATAGAACTGCAGACTCCATAGGGTTTGTTTACAGTATTATGAAATAAAATGTAAAGTCTTTCAAGCGTAAGAAACCTTAAAAGCCTGCATTGGAGTAGTAGACAAAAAACTAAAGATTTTTTAATCAAGGCTATTTGCAAAGTTGCTTTATTCATCTTAGATGCATTGGAAAAAATAAAAAACAATTGATTGCAAAGGTGGTTGTAGCTTTTACATTTTTGGCCTGTATAATAATACTAAACCATAAATTGGTTGTTAGGTTACAGTGGTCCCTTGAGGTACGATAACCTCAAGATACAACATTTTCAACATACAATGGTCTTCCCTAGGGCATTGTGTGTTGACTCTGGTTTCAAGACACAACGGCCCAGACACAAATTAACACCAATTATCATGAACATTTTACTATTAATATCTCTGTATTAGTGAAGTACATGCAGTGATTGATCTAGTGGCCCGTCTCTATAGTACAGGGTTGAACTACGTGTTCTGTACTGCACTTTAATTGTCCCAGGCTGAGCGGCTCCTTTGAGCACCAGGTGAGGGCCATATTTTATTTTCTGGAAATCCCTAAAGAAGCATTTATGCTATCTATCATACATGAAAAAACTTTGAGACTCTCGGTTCACATATTTTGATCAAAAGATGTTTAAGCTGCCCATGACGTTCAACGTGATCTCAAAATCGGGCAGTCCTATGCTATCTTTACCTCTCAATCGAGCCAATCAGGCCTCTCACTGGGTCAACCGACCTCCATTATTCACAGAGAAAAAATAAAAAACACCCAACCTGCAAGCTGAATAATGGAGGTCGGTTGACCCAGTGAGAGGCCTGATTGGCTCGATTGAGAGGTAAAGATAGCATAGGACTGCCCGATTTTGAGATCACGTTGAAAGTCGTGGGCAGCTTAAACATCTTTTGATCAAAATATGTGAACCGAGAGTCTCAAAGTTTTTTTCATGTATGATAGATAGCATAAATGCTTCTTTAGGGATTTCCACATAGTGTATTGCCCTTTTTGCAGTAGTGTGCTGCTGGCGGCGGTCTGTGTGTGTACATGTATAATTACATGTGTGCCGCAGCCCTGCCAGTGGCACCCAGGTTTGCATACGTTTTTTCAGAAATGTTTTTGTGTGCAGAAACATACGTTATACTTGGTGTACATTGATTTTAACCTATATGGGAAGGAAGGGGTGCTCCCAATTTGGGTTTCTGTCCCCGCCCACTCTTACAGGCTGTCATAAGAAGGGCAGCTTGCAGGTTGGGTGTTTTTTATTTTTTCTCTCTGAATAATGGAGGTAGGTTGACCCAGTGAGAGGCCTGATTGGCTCGATTGAGAGGTAAAGATAGCATAGGACTGCCCGATTTTGAGATCACGTTGAAAGTCGTGGGCAGCTTAAACATATTTTATTTTCTGGCACATTGTGTATTAAGTACATGACCCAAAGAAGTTCCTATCGTCATCATAGAAAGTGAATTCCAGCTTCTAGCAGCGCTTTCTAACTGTTACATGTAAGGACTTATTTTATCTTCATTAGTTATCTGATGTTTAATCTTCATGTTTTGTGATGTTGGTGACATTTTGGATGTTTGGAACCAATTACTAGTTTTCCTAGTTATGGTTTCAACAGACAGTGGTTGTCCCAGAACCAATTATATTGAATGTTGAGGGACCATTGTATTTGAAAGCAACAGTTGATTGCTACATTAATGTGGGACACATGAACAGATCTTTACATTAAAGGGGAGTCACGGATGTAGATGGATTTACTGGACCAACACAAGCGATGGTGTAAGCCACGCCAGGAAGCGAAGTCTAATTAGCCCCCGGTATTCACCAGAGCCCACCTCAAAGCAGGTTCGACTTGCTGGGGCGGGAAACTACCAGGTTGCTACCCCTGACATGGCTTACTTATGATGGCAGCTGGGGTGCAGCGTGGTACAGAATCGTTAAGCAGAGGTGTAGTCGGGGACAGGCGATACGGTCAGGGCGGACATTTATTTATCAGGGCAGCAGTACCTCCAATTATTTATTTCTTAATTTTTAAACCTGACAGCGCCTTGAAGGGTTTCTAAAAAATAAGCCTTAAGTATGTTTGAATTTTAGGATGAGCACTAACTACTCCGTACAATCAACCTAATGTTACTTTGTTATGTCAAGGAGACTTTATCACAAAGGAAATAAGTCACTCGTAGCAGCTAACAATATTTGCTCTAAATATTGTAGAACACAATGGGATCAATGCCTCAAATTTCCTGGGAATATGTGCCAGTAAAGAGTGTCATTAAATTTTAGCATTTGTATCTCAAATTTGTCTTTTGTGTCTTCCAGAGAATCCTTTTGGCCTATTAAGCAGTTGCTGGGGAGGTTTGCTGAGGCCCATCAAGTTGTCCTTTCTTCATAACCACCTAGGGTTTGAGTAAGGAAATGACTCTAGGGGCCATGAATGGATGGAAGATTACTTTTACAAACATTGTTAAAACAGTAGGATTAGCCTTTCAAACCATTCTAAACACATTGCTGAGGAAACCATATAACATGTGTATAACTTACCAAATCCTTTACAATCACTAATATTTTGCTTCTTATTGCCATATACTATTACTTCAACTATTCATTTCCTCCATTCACTTTCCTTCTTCTGTGGGAAGTACCATTTAATAAAAGCCATATGTGTACCATACATTCATAATCATGCTACTGTGTGATATTTAAGAGTAGTACTTCAGGATCAACTGCTATGACTAGCTCCTTGCCTTCCTGTCTGTCCAATGTTTTTAATAAAGAGGTCAAATCGATGATTGATAGAAGTGAACAATTAACACATTCAGTGGTGTATATGTTTCTACCCCCTGTGAGCGTAAAGAATCTTGCTGTCAGTCTCAGAACAATCGCCATTTTACGCCATCTAAGACATCTCCTTCTGTTCCATTCTTCTTAATTTCTTCCTTATGACAGAGACGTACGTATAAGGCTCAATTCACATCCGCACTATTCTCTCCGTTTTTCTGCTCTGATTTGGTGCCATATCCATTACATGATGGACCCCTTTGACTATTGTTGGATACGTCGGGTTGCCAACATGATATCATTTTTACAGAAAAATTAGTGCATCATGCTTCGCAGGGCTGTCTTTTACATTAGACACACTAAGCATTTGCCCAGGGGCCCGATAAGCATAGGGGCCCCAGTCTGTCAAATATAGGGTGATAATATTTCTTCCTTGTATAGTGGTGTTATAGGTAACTGTCTTAGAGCTGTTTGTAAACATAATTTTTATTAAATTTTACAATAACAAAAACATACAATAACTGTCCAATAGATGAGATACCACTTGATACACAAAGAAATAATATAAGGCATCATTAGTACAAATAAGAAAAGTACTAAGCAATGAAAGTACAAAATAGCCCTAATGACATACTTTGGCATCATAATAATAAGGATGAAGCGAAAGATGGCTCCATCTTCACTAAAGAAAGAAACAAAAAATAATTAAAAAGTAAACCCCCCCTCCAAAAAAAAACAACAAAACAAAACAACACAGGACAGTGGTACCCATACGCAGTTATGTATAAGAGACATAATCACATACACCTATGTAATCAAGTAAGGTCTGGAATAAAAGGTGAAAACAAATACTGTGCTGATACAATGCTGTGAGATCGTCACACGGCCCTCGTCCCACAACACCCGAGGAAGTGAAATAGATAGAGGACAAATTCACCCCCAACTCTGACGCACAGTCACCAAGCGAGTATCCAGGGCATGGTGTCAGGATATGGCTGAGGTAAAGCTCCCATGTTATGGGATACAGACATCCAAAGCCCCCAGAGTGCCCGCTAGTCGAGAGGAGAGATACCAGGAGGTGTAAACAAAAGGCTGCATGATCTCCTTGATCTCCTGGGGGGTGTAAAAGTTAACTATGAACTCCTGCCATTTCTTGAAAAAATTAGAGCATTGAGTTTCCTTAGTCCTGATGATGTCGATTCTGTCCATTTCCAGATGAATTTTTACCGCCTGTATCACTTCCTGCAATGTAGGGACAGTTGGTTCCAACCATTTGGCCAGGAGGCTTCTTTTAGCCGCTAATAAAAATATATGCAGAAGTGGGTGGTTCCTAAAGTGTTGTGGTAAATTATGGAACAGGAGCTGTGTTGGCTCTAAAGTTAAGACACCGAAACTTAAGATTCAGAGTTAGTATGACTGTTTCCCAGAACGTCATGGACTATGGACAAAATCCGTGCGGGGGGTGCCACACTTGGGGCAGGACGTCAAACGGTCTGGACAAGCTGGATGGGGGGGGATATTAAAACTGTAAATTGCGGAATGGGCAATTCTAAAGAACGTGTCCTTTCACTTCTCATTAACTATATATTTATGGATCTTCAGCCATCCCTGGAGAATTGTAGTAGAGATCTCCTGGTTAGGGTAGACCTTCTCACACTTAGCAAAACTCCTGCAAGGCCCCTCGTCTTATGAACCCCTACGAAGACCGTCATATAGCGCTGATAGAGAGTGTTCTGTTGAAGAAGTAGGTCCGATAATATTATCAAAAGCATTCAATTGAAAATGAGACGGCCTCATGTCCTTACTTCTATAAAAACTCACTATTTGGGAGTAAGCCAAAAAATGCGATGGTGGCAAGGTATATTTTTGAGATAATTCTGAGAGAGAGTAAATCGTTGGTGGGAAGGGTGAATAAGCTGGGAAATAGTTAAAATCCCCTTACTCCTCCAGACTTTGAATTGGGGGTTATCAAGGCCAGGTTTGAATTCTGGGTGTCCATAGATAGGAAGGCATCTACTGGTCTGGTAGGGCAGAGAAAACAGGTTTCTACAGGCTTTCCAGGCTCCGATCGTGTCCCTCACAATGAGACTATGTTTCGACACCTTAGGAAGAGCAGAATATTTGGTATGAAGAAGGCCTGGAAGCGTCCATGGGTGAACCAGTGCCGCCTCAGTAGAGAGATTGGAATATCTGGAAGACTGTTTAACCCAATCCGATCCGTGACGAAGAAGGCTGGCTAGATTATACAACCTCAGATCCGGCAAATTCAGCCCCCCCCTATCCCTTAGGAGGATCAGTTTAGCAAGGGCTATCCGGGGGCGTTTTTTAATGCATAGGAAAGAAGTGAAAGCGGTATAAAGTTGGCGGACATCTTTATGTCTAAGCAATAAGGGGATTGTTTGTTTCAAATATAGTATTTTTGGGAACGTCATCATCTTGAGAAGATGAGCCTTAGCGAGTAAGGGGAGCGGAAGATGCATCCATCGTTCTAGTTCCTTACCAATTTTGAGGAACAGAGGGGGGTAATTGAGGTGATAAATGGACTCAGGGGACTTACCGATATTTATTCCCAGATACTTGATGGAGGCACCCGCCAGGGATATAGGTAAATTGCGAAGTCGTTGTGAAGAAGGTGAATGAGCAGGGGAGAGATCCAACAATTCTGACTTAGAAACATTAACCTTGAAGCCCGAGAAAAGGCCAAACTCATGTAACAGATCTAGAGCTATCGGAACCTCCACCAGTGGGTCAGATAGATAAATCAGAAGATCATCAGCAAATAAGGAGACCTTAATATTGGATGAACCAATATTAATGCCCAGGAGATCTGGATTAGCGGCCAGGGCTCTGGAGAGCGGCTCTATGGCCAAATTAAACAGTAGTGGGGATAATGGGCATCCCTGGCGAGTGCCTCTCCCCAAATGAATGGCCCTAGAAAGAATACCCGGGGTATAGATCTGGGCGCGGGGATTGGTATATAGTGAAGAGATATAAGAATGAAAGGCTCCCTGGAATCCGAATCCGTCCATCACTGCCCCCAGCCATCTCCAGCTGACCCTGTCGAATGCTTTTTCTGCATCAATGGACAGGGCAGCTGGAGATGGATGAAGCCCTGGATTGCATTTGATCTGATCCAGAACAGTAATGACTTTACGAATATTAGAGACGGCTGCTCTGCCCTTAACGAATCCCATCTGTTGAGGGCTTATGAGACAGGGGAGAAGATTGGCCAGCCTGTCCGCCAACACCTTAGAAATGATTTTTAAGTCAACATTTATTAATGAAATTGGACGGTATGAGGAAGGGAGAGACACGTCCTTTCCTGGCTTCGGTAAAACTTTTATAAACGCCGTGTTCATATGTTGCGGGATGGGAGTGTTAGTCAGGAATAGATTAGAGACGGTGGTTAGAAGGGGTGTGACTTCAGGATTAAGAATCTTGTAGAATTCTCCTGAGAAGCCATCGGGGCCCGGGGCTTTATTATTACCCAAGTTCTTAATAACCCTAGAGATTTCTTCATTTTGGACGGGTTGGTTAAGGTAGTCCCTATCTGCCTCAGAAAGGGAGGGGAGAGACAGACGGCCAAGCCAGTCTGAGGGGTCCCTGTCCTCGGAGGTTTCTGGTGAATATAAATGGTCATAGAACTCGTAGGACATTATTAATAGCAGTATCAGAATATTGCATATTTTCGCATGAGTCCTTCAATGCATAGATATTGGACCCAGAGTTAATCCCCTTAGCAAAATTGGCTAAAAGCCGCCCCGCTTTGTTCCCAAACCTGAATAATTTAGCTGACATCCGGGACCGCCGGGACACCTCTCTATACTCCAGCCAGCGCTCATACTCTTTTTTAGTGTTAGACCATTGGAGTTTGGCTGCAGGAGTTGGGTTGGAGAGAAAATCAGTGTAAGATTGCCGAAGCTTCTCACTCAACAATCTAATTTGATCCGCAACCACCTTCCGACGGGTGTTAGTGTAGGCAATCAAGTGGCCTCTAATGACAGCTTTAGCTGTCTCCCAAAGTAAGACTGGCTCCGTCCTATTCTCCGAGTTGTCTTGTAAAAACTGCAGCCACCACCCTCGGAGGATATTAGCAAAGTCCTCGTCCCCGAACAGATAAGACGGGAATCTCCAGAGGTAATCTGTACCCTTGGGAGCAGCGTCTGACAGTTGGAGGACAAGAGGGGCATGATCTGAAATAACTAAATCCTTAATATCACAGAGATCCACCCTTTGCAGAGCTGTTTATAAGGGTATGTCCACAAGATGTTAGAACAGCAGATAGCAGCGCGTACTGTGCTCGCAGATATACACCCGCAACTTCAGAGGGATGCGCTGCCCAGCACGCCCCTCTGAAGCTCTCACCTCTAATCGCCAGGGAGAATTGATAAGTCAGTTCTTTCCCCGGGTGTGTATTATGCGCAGGTCGAAAAGCAGGTAATTATAGCTCTCAATGAGAGCTATGAATTTCCGTATTCTCAGCCTGTGCTTCAGGCTTATTGAATTGCAATTAAGTAGTATGGACCAGGAACATGTCGTGTGAACATACCCTAAGTACCAAATATATTCTTTTATATAAATATATCTAATAACACCCCGTTTTGCAAACAAACAGAAACAAACCAGCAACAGTCTGCAGATGCCAAGAGACAGATAATCACTGAATATATCAATTATGTTAAACCGTAATTCTGCTACCATGGGCCGAACTATAGCTAAAGCAGCCATAGCAACTGCTATTGGGCCCAGAGGTTATGGGGGGCCAACACAGGTACAAGAACATTGTTCTTTTTTGTAGGAAAAAAGTAGTTTGTGACTTTCTGCTCTCCGGCACTACTATGTGGGTTCTCTGATATATAGCGGTATTATTTATACCTTTTATTATCGGCTTATGTTGCTATTTTAGTTTATTGTTACTAGGTGGTGGGGCCCCACCTAATTCTGCTATAGGGCACTATGAATTTTAGTTATGTCCCTGTCTGTTACATATAGTATATATGAAAATTGGTGGATCTTAACACCCATTTTTGATCAAAACTGTGAAGGCCTATCCACCAACCGCAAGGTGACCTCAGTTTAGATGGGGACCTACACTAGATAAGCATTCTCACCTCGCTTGGTGCCTTTTTAGAACTCCATACTTTTCAGGGCATAATAGTCCCAGCTATACTTAGGGTATGTTCACACGGCGTAATTGCGGCACGTACAGTACGCTCTGCAATACGCCCGGTGATTTGGGAGTCGCACTGATCAGCGCATACTCACGTGGCTTGGGGGTAATCGCCGCAAGTAATTGACATGTCACTTATCTTCCCGTGCGTACAATACGACCTTATTGTACGAGCGGGAGAGGAGGCGTAAGCCATAGTTCTCTATAAGAGTTATGAATTACCGTAATTATGGGGCGCATTTCCCCGCGTATTAAGCGCAGTACGCCGCGAAATATGCAGCAAAATGCGCTCCAAAATAAGGTTGAAAAAATACCCCTTTTTATAAAAAGCCCCCTGTGTGAAGGTAAAACTGGCATGATTTTGGGTTTATTAAGGTAGGTTAGAGGTGTGACCTGATGGGGTACCATATTTGGGCGTAGTAAGAAGCATGACCTGATGGGGTGTCATATTTGGGCATGCCCAGGGACCAATGATATTGTTAAGATGACCCTTATGCTGCACTAGTTTTTAATTTTTTACAGAATTGTGAAAAAAAAAAACGCACACAAAGTTGTGATTCATTCGGGTGTGTTTCGAAAGAGGTCTTAGTATAAGGAGATTAAACAATAATGAAAACAGAGGTACTTTGTGAAAATCTTTGATTATGTGTAATTTTCTATTTTCATGAAAAAAATATATTTTTTTTTTGATGAAAATTTGTAGATTTGGGGTTCTTTATTGGGGGATCTTGAAAATTTTGCGTTTTATTATTATTATTTATTTTTTTAAACGCCATTGTTCCAGGGCGCTGTAATTCGAGGGGGTTACTACTTTAAAAAGTCAAACGAGACAGTGATAAGGGGTAATGACAAATTTCACGCAGAAAAGGGGGAGGGACCCTCGCGAGGTTACAATCACAAGTTTATGTATTCAAGATTGTATGTATGCATACGTCTGTTAATAAAAAAAAATCTGTGCAGAAGTCCCAACAGAACCTTTAATGAGATTTGGGCCCAAAAACTAGAACCCCATAGCATAACTTAGAAAAGCCTGCTCTTTAGGGCTCTACCAAATATAAATTGCTATTATCAAAGTTTACGTTCACTATTCTGTTTTTTGTCCAAAAAGTGTAGCTCAGAAAAATTTTTAGGGGCCACAGGAAACTTTTTTTCATTTCTTCAAAAATGATATAATTCAGACTACATTAAACCAATAGAGGGTCTTATGAATATTGCAATGCTAAATGTATATTTTTTTAAAATGTTTTACTACTTTTGCGCAATAAAAACACCCTGTTTTTATTTTGTTTTGCTTTGCCACATAACTTTTTTTTGCCAGCTGAACTGTATGATAGTTTGTTTTATGTGGGATGAGTCTTTAATGGTACCATTTTTGGGCAGCTGCAACTTAATGATTCAATTTAATTAATTTTTGGGAGGGGATGTCCAAAGAACTGCTGTCCGGGCCTTGTTTTTTTTTTTACTGTTATGTTCACCATGGGGATAAATATTAGTTTACAGTCTGGGTCATTATGGTTGTGCACATACCAATTTTTTTTTAGATTTTACATTTTTCCATAATAAAATATTTTTAATAGGCTTAGTAACATAGCAGCCTTCGTTAGGACCCTAGCTCTCAAGGCAATGGAGTAGCATCCCGTGATCACATGCGCTCATGCAAAAGGGGTGACAGAAGGATTTTTCTACTATTGTTCAACTATCTAGGTGCTGCAATTGTTATTAACAGACATATTAAACCACTAGAATCAAAGTTATAAGCTGTATTTTACTCAAGTAGCGTTCGTTATGCTTCGCCAGGACTATAAATTTACAATGTGTTGCACTAAGTGTATGAATGACAGGAATCCTCCTAACATTTCATCTTCTCCTACTTATTAGGCCAGCAGGAGTCTCTTTGATATGCCTATCTTCTGTGTTTGTTTCAGTGGTTGCATGGTAATCACTTGGGATCCTTGCTTATCAGCTTACCTGGCTTGTGCACCTGAGCTTATTAGGCCTTTATAATGCTCAGCTGAAAATGGTAGCCTTTGCAGAGTATAGAAGTTTGGATTCTGTGTGGTTCTGCTGCGTTGTATTGTTCTGTCCTATCTATTGTGTCAGACTGAAGTATCTTTTTTTTGGTCTCAGTCTTGTTTGACCTAGTCTTGGACTTTGTAGTTTTTTGAGGAATATAGATTTTGTTTTTGTCTAGTTTCTGTTGGGTCTTGCTTGGAATTTGCTGGGTCCTAAGGCTCCTTCCTGTATTAGGGTTATTTGTTAGTTCAGGGACATATTTGGGGGTGAGGTGTTGGGTAACATCATGGATAGAGGTTCCAGTGTTAGGGGTAGTCATTGGGCAAGCTTTTAAAGGAGTATCATTATGGACAGTTAGCTAGGGACAATTATCACTACTACTCTTCTGTTCCTGGAGTGAACATACATTTGAATCTCCACCAAACCGTGCACCTGTCTTCATCCGCCCACTAGCTGAAGTTCGGACGTTGGGTGACCTTTAGTGGCTGGAATGACTCAGAACTCCGTAGTCAGTATCGCCTGTCTCATGAAATGAAGGATGCTATGGGGCAATTTCCTTCTTGTGACTCGCTAAACAGTTTATTTTATCTGGCCTTAAATATTGATAGATTATCTCTATCTCTCCCTCTATCTCTCCCTCTCTAACCTTCTCTCTCTAATACTAGAGAGAGAAGGTTAGAGAGGGAAAGGGACATTCTGAGAAAAATTCCATTCCCAGTGTGAGTGAAGTTGAACCAATGCAAATTGGCCATCTTTGATATTCCATAACAGAGAAGGAGAGGAGGAGAATTTTAGGTCTGTGTTTATATTAATGTAACAAGGGTCATTTTGTCATGAAATGTACCTTAAAGATGGAAAACTTTCCCATACCTGGTCTTAAGCTCAATCTCTACCAGTGTGGGTTTGATGTTTCATTACTCAGGCAGAGAATCAGGAAGCTGAAGTTGATGTCCATGTCAGGCCACATAATTTCAAGGTGGGTGAAACCATGTGGAAAGTTGGGTTCTAGATTTATTGGTCCCTTTAAGAACAGAGTAATCCAGTCACCTTCAAGATGGATTTGCCCTGGAATTTGAAAATTTTCAGGACCTTTCATTGTTCTCTTACTAAGGCCATATCTCTTTTCAGGAAGTTTATCCCAAGGCCCCCACCTGTTCTTGTTCATAGTCAGGCTGAATTTGTAGTCAAGAAGATTCTTGACTAAGTAGCATGGCAAGGTTATGGTTCAGAGAAGAGGTCTTGGGAGTCAGCCAGGAATATTCTTGCTGACTGCATGATAAGAGCATTTTATATTATCAAACCAGGAATCCTCTTACCATTTTAACTCCTCCTACTTATTAGACCATCTGAAGCCTCTGTGCTATGTCTGTTGTCTGTGTTTGTTTGGAATGACTGCAAGGCAACTGCTCAGGATCCTTGCTTGTCAACTGACCTGGCTTGCGCACCTGAGCTCATTAGGCCTCTTAAAATCTTAGCTTAAAACAGCAGTCTGTGCTAAGTACAGAAGTTTGGATCCTGTCTAGTTCTGCTATGTTGGATTGTTCAGTGCTGTCTACTGTCAGTTTAGTTTTGTCAGGCTGAATTATCTTGTTTTTTCTCTCAGTCTTGTTTGGCCTAATTTTGGACTTTGTAATTTGTGAGAATTATACTGTACATTTGATGTTTGTTTAGTTTCTGTTGACCCTGCCCGGGACCCATTGTGTCCTAAAGCCACTTTCTGTATTAGAATCAGTTGTTATCTTAGGGACATATTTGAGGGAGAAGTATTACAGTTACATCAGGGATAGAGGTTGCAGTGTTCTAGGTAGTCGTAGGGTGCACTTTTGAAGAATAGTGTTAGGGACAGTTAGCTAGGGACAGTTATCATGGTTACTCTTCCATTCCTGGAGTGTACACACATTTGAATCAAACCATGCACCTGTCTTTGTCCATCTGCTGTGCGTTTAGTGGTGAGTCTTCTTATTGATTATGCTTCGTATTGCCTTTTCATGTGACTACTGGTGTGCTTTTTATGTTGCTAGTTGCCCACCAGCGTTGTTATTTAATAGAAAATAAAACAATCAAGAAACCAATGCATCTTGAGCATGCTGAAGGCCATTCACTATGCAACATGCACCAGCATGCTATCACAAATTGTGAAAAAAATGTACATGACGTTCCCCAAATTTACTATGGGTTTTAGACACTTGTACAAACTCAGTAATTTAAGGACAAGTGTAAAAAAAGAAGACTATAAGGTAAGGCTAAAATGGATAGTCATACTGAGCCTCCAGAACATGTGGGAATGGCCTTAGATGCTCAATTTTGTTCCAACAGAATTACGATTGTTAGCAACTTGGCATTCCAATTTTTGTGAAACTTATTGGTACACTTTTCTCACTTTTTCTCCTAGGCTATTTCCCCTGTACAGATATTTAGTGTAGCCATAGACTGAAAAGAGCAGTCATAGGATCACAACCAAGAAGCTAAACTAGACAAGCACCCATTACCACGTTACTTAAACCTGCAGGTGAAGGAGAGAGCAATATTTGAATCCACCAATGTCTATTTATCCACCTATACATAACTCAGGACATGTATACATACATTTAAGAAGGACCAACAACAAAAATTAAAATGTGGCCCCATCCTGGTGCCGGTATACACTGCAACACCTCTAATGACCTGAGATAGGATGACTTGTTGTTGCTTATCCCCATTTCCTTTCTTGCCTTCAATTAATTTTCCCCGGTGGTAAGAAAAGATCACTGCGCAGTCTCTTATTACAGGCAAGCAAACTTGTTTGGCCCACTTTTTTCTAGGGGTCCTGCAGTACCCACATAGCCTGCCTCTGTGCTACATATACGCTCTCTATATATCTTTCTATCTATCTATCTATCTATCTGTCTATCTATCTATCTATCACTTTACTTCTTTGTTTCAATTTATTGGGATGAACTGTCCTGTGTTTTACTGTTATTGGTTGTCTTAAGGTACAGTTCCTCCTCGAATGGTCCGGTTATAAGTGGTGTACTCCAAGGCTCAGTACTGGATCCTCTTTCATTCAGTTTATTTATTAATGATATAATAGCACTGTTTCTATTTTTGCAGATGATACCAAGCTATGTAGTAAAGTACAATGTATAGAAGATGTTCATAAATTGCAAGCAGACCTGGACACACTAAGGGCCTCATGTATGAAAACTGTCTGGGTCTAAGACTTTCTTTGTTGCCCATAGCAACTAACCAAGCTGCTCCCCTCTCATTTTCCCAGAACATTAAATGAAATGAAAGGGGCGCTCTGATTGGTTGCTATAGGCAAGAAAGTGAGTCTTACACCTAGACATTTTTCATACATGTGGCCCTAAGTGTTTGGGCATCCACTTGGCAAATAAGGTTCAATGGGGATAAATGTAAAGTTGTGCAACTGGATAATAATAATCTGCAGGCAGAACATAGACTATGGGGGGGGGGGGGACTGGTAGAATTGCTTGTTGAGAAAGATCCAGGTGTTTTTGTAGATCATAGATTACAAAACAGCATGCAGTGTCAATCAGCTGCCTCTAAGGCCCGCAGGATATTGGCGTGTATTAAAAGAGGCATGGACTCGCAGGACAGGGATGTCATATTACTGCTATATAAAGCATTGGTGCAGTCTCATTTGGAATATGCTGTTCAGTTCTGGGCTCCAGTTTATAGAAGAACAACCAAACTAATAAAGGAAATGAAGCATCTTCGTTATGAGGAGAGGTTAAAAGAATAAAACTTATTTAGCCTTGAGAAAAGACGGCTCCGGGGGGGACATGATTCATTTAGTATCTAAATTATATATATATAAGTATATAAATGGCCCCTTCAAAAAACTAGGGGGCACTGCCTTGCCTGGAGAAGAAAAGATTCAATATCCAGAGGAGAAGAACCTTTTTTATCATAAGAACTATCTGTAGAATAGTTGCCCCTGGATCTGGTCACAGCAATAACAGTTGAGGGTTTCAAGAAAGACTTAGATAACTAACTAAAACTAAATAATATTAAAACTTATGTAGCCGTATAAAATATCTGGATCCAGTCTGATGGCAATTTTGGGATCACAAATGAAATATTCCATTAGGGCAGATTGCTTCTTCCCTTACGGGATTCAAAGTCTGGGTCAGCTTAAAAATTCCCTCTACCCCCTCCCTTCATCCTCATGTTCTCCATCCCTGAACTTGATAGAAATTTGTCTTTTTAAAACCGTATTAACTATGTAACTATGTAATCATTACCACCAACATGGCAGTATCAGGATACTGATACAGTGCAGGATAGTAAATATTAATGAGTAAGGGCCCAGATGCTTCAGCAGTATGGTACACCCTGATGGCAGCCCTGTATCTAATAGTCACCTAAGGATAGCAAATGAAAAAGAATATTCTGATTTCTTTTTCAGTTGAACATGACAGAGATATCTTCCATCAGAAGCCGTACTGGAAAGAGTTTAAGTTTGACATGACTCAGATTCCGCCTGGAGAGTCTGTCACAGCAGCTGAGTTTCGACTTTTTAAAACTCGCAGTTTTTCACGGCAGTTCAACAGGACCCTTCACATCAGCATCTACGAGATACACCGAGAGCATCCAAACCGGTATGCGACCTTATCTTCCTGCTAACACTAACCTGTACTAGGCTGCTGAGCTAGCCCCTTGTATTAGGTGAACGTGTAAGTCTAGCGGATAATATAAAATGCATGCAATAATAACCTCTCTCTCTTATAGACAGTCTGAGTTAACTTTACTGGACCACGAGAGCATACAAGCCGGAGATGAGGGGTGGCTGGTCTTTGATGTAACAGCAGCCAGTAACCACTGGTTGCTTAACTCAAAATATAACTCAGGGCTGCGCCTCTACGTGGAGAATGAAGATGGTGAGGTTAAACACTAAGAATGACTGTCTTATGTGCAAATTGCATGTTGTCTATCATTACACATGTAGATGAGTTGATGTCATTTTGACTTTTTATTTGGCACAGTGTATATAAATATCTACTTTTGCAGAACTTATTCTGTAGCCCAAAGTGTATTAGAAAATATTGGCTGAGACTTTTAATAGCACCAATTCATTTTTCTTATTTTTTTAATGTTAGTCTTAAAGCAGCCACCAATCCCTTGTGATTATGGTACATAGAAATAAAAAAAAGTCAGTCATTGCCTCTTGTCTATTGTGATGCAAGGCAGGAAAGTAGTATATTTTATCGTTTTTGTTAGGAAGGTGGTTGGTAATAACTTTCTGAAGGGTCTGTTCAGATCACTTCTAAAGAATACATTCTGCATTTACCCGTTTAAAGGGGTTGTCTCACTACATTGATTGATCCTGTTTTCTTGGTTTCGATTCATTTTGAATTCAGGGTGTTTACTGGTTTCCACTAGGCTGCAGTAGAAGCCAGGTCTGTAGCTATAGCAACCAGTGCTGGCAGCCTATCAGGAGAGATTGAACAGGTCTGTAGCTATAGCAACCTGAGCAGCTGATGCAGCCCATACAAGAGGGGATATCTCAGAATAGGTAGGACACTGTTAATGGACACATATTACAAAGGGACTTGTTTTTGCAAGATCTTTACTATAAAAAGCAATCCTTGTAGTGAGACAACCCCTTTAAATGTCCTTGGAATTTTATTAGCCAAACACATGCTAATAGTATGTTCTTCCCTGCAAGTTTTAAAACTAAATTGAAAGTACTGTTGAATACACCTTTAAAACATGGTGATTCATTAAAACCTCATGGTGTATACTTTTGAATATAAACATGAACCCCAAATGTGATGCTAACAGAGACCAAATCTGATTTGTTTTTTGTTATGTCGGCAACAAAATGAAAAGCACTGCTCATTCCTCTGTTTTCCGCATGTCAACTGTGTCCAAATAACAGAAATGTTTTTTAAGCTAAAAGTACTCGCATTAAGTTTAGAGGATTTGATCATATAACATGCCGATAAGAAGTTGTGTTTAATGTAACAGTCTTGAGTATTGATCCAAGCTTGGCAGGCATCTTGGGAAGACGGGCACCTCGTTCCAAACAGCCATTCATGGTTACATTTTTTTGGGCAAGTAAAAATCAGATCAGATCAACGAGGGCAATTAAACAGCTCAAAAGAAGGCAGCAGAAGAAACACAGTGACCTTCCACATCCCAACAAGCTACCTGGTTGTTTTGGATAAGACTGGTTAATGGGCAGAAATAGTAGTCATGATATATATATTATGCATGAAGCAATTTTTATTTTAAAGTTAAGGATATTTAAAAATAATGTGTGTACTGCATTGTGCATTTAGATACTTTGGGCCACAAGAATAAAACTGACCTAGATCTAAAACTCACTTTGTTGTCCAATCAGAGCGCCCCTCTCATTTTTCCAGCGCACTATATGAAATGAAAGGGGCGCCGGCCCCATAGACATGCATTGTCAGCGATGCGTATTCGCCACTCACAACTGACATGTCAATTCTCCCCCCCGTGCCTACAATACGATCATATTGTACGTGCGGGGGGACGAGGCGTAATCCATAGCTCTCTATGGAAGCTATGAATGACTGTAATTGCGGCGCACGTTTTGCCGCGTAATACGTGTCGAAATACGCACGCAGTTACACTCTAAAATAACCCGTGTGAACATCATCTAAGGGTCCTTTCAGACGGTGCGGTTTTTTTTACGCGTTTTTGATGCGTTTTTTTGTGCAGGAAGGCAAGGCAATTAATGCTGTACATTGCTGCACAAATAGCGCATCAAAAAACGTGTCAAAAAACGCATAAAAAAATTACGCGATGGAAAGCACACTTACTGCTTCCATATAGATTAAGAGGGTAAGTAGCAGCTGAGTGCTGCTAATCAAATGTCTTTAACCCCTTTAGGATGCAACCAGTTTTGGACCAAAAGACAGAGCCCCATTTTTCAAATCTGACATGTTCCAATTTAGGTTGGAATAACTTTTTAATACTTTTACCTGTGCATGTGATCCAGAAATAGTTTTCTTGTGACATTGTCCTTTAGGTTAGTAAGAAAAATATTGTCAAACTCAATCACATGTATATTTTGTGAAAAAAAATACCCTCAATGTTTTTATTAAAAATTAGGAAATAAAAGCAAATATTTATATTATATTTTTTTATATAACAACTATTCAAAAATGTCTACCAACTAAGACAGGTAGTTAAATCCACACAAAATAGTTTTGTTAAATATCGCATCTACCAAATTGTCAACAGAATGATGGCATCATTAATAAATGAAATATTAATTATTTAAAGCTACAAAAGGTGGCTTAGAAATATCCTAACAATTTTTCAACATTTTTCAAGAAAAATTGCAACATAGAATATTATAGGAACCAGTCCATTACAGACATGGCTTTGTTGGGGCTGTTAAGTTTAGATACCCCCATAAATATAGATCCAATCAAATCTGTCGCACCTCTTAAAACATTCAAAACAGCATTTATTAAGTTTTTTAAACCCTTTGGATTTTTCACAGAAATTAAAGGTCCAAGGGTAGGTTAAATTACAAAAATATTATCACTTATCGGTAAAAAATTTACGATTTTTATCCATTATTTCACTGGTCACAGATGATGTTACCAGGAAACGTCGAGGGAAACGTCCATTTTTCATTACAAATGTTCTTTTAGGCCCATTAAAGAATGTGGGAGACGTAATGCGCTAAAACTTAATTAAATACACCAACCTAAGACCCATATTGGAAACAACACACCTTTAAGAGGAATATTTCCAGGGTGCATTGGACTATAAGACCCCCCACAGCGAGTCGCACATATTTTTTTTTTTTTTTGCATTAGGCTGGAAAAATGGAAAAAAAAATAATTTTTCCCTACAATCTTCAATTTTAGCTGAAAAGGTTTCATTTTTACAAGGAATCCTGGAATAAAAGCACCCAAAATTTGTTACACATTTATATACCTTTATCACCAAGTTTGGCAATACCCAACAGAGGTGTAAACAGCCGATTATGGTCACATGTCAGAATTACAAGGGCGGGAGCACGTAAATATGCAATTATGTGAATGCAGATTTTTGGTTGGTGCCATGTTTTGCATTTGGCAAAGCCTCCAAAGTACCAAAAAGAATAAATCAAAGAAAAATGGACAAATTTACTCAACAACAACCACAAGGCCACACTAAATAACGAAAGGGCTGTACTAATTAAACAAAACCTCTTAAGGAGGCCAACTACAACACCAGTGCTACTTGGTAATGATAAAAAACAGAGTGTCAGATAACAATTAGCAAAAATCACACACACTCCCTCCACTAGAGGAACATCAGAATTTAAGAAAAACCGCACAACAAAAAAAGTATTAAATTCACACCAGTAAGCAAAAAAGCCACAGTATAATACATGGGGGAGACGCACAAATGCAAAAAATACTGATAAAACAACCACACATATACCTACTATGTATGAGTGAGGTTGGTTAGCAGGAATTATAACTGTATATCAAAAAGCAATGCAAGAGGGGGGAGCCCATGATGCAGAAAAGATTGTTCACCCAGCTGGCTTAAACAGCCTATAACGCCACTATCAATTCAATTAGGCGGAGGCCAGCCGAGCACTTTTGAGGTTATCCCTACAACAAAAAAATAGACAAGCCTACTGCTTCCCAGTATTTGTCCCATTTCTGTGTTTTTTCTGTAAATAGTTAGTGTAGGAACTCACAAGATACGAAGAACCTTAACGAAGTTTGCTAGCTTATGAAAATATAGTGGCCATTGTATCAACTAATACCTCTTATTAGAAATTTTTTTTGCCCAGATAATGTTCATCTGTTTAACACACACCCAACCAACATTAGCGCCTATGGTTAATCCACAAAATTAGTGAGGACATACCGTAAAGGCCCCACACAAAGTAATTAAGTCAACAAGGACCTACTGCCACAAGAGTAAAGGAGACTGAGGACAAGCACTAAGCAAACCAAATAACAGTTACATACCCAAAAGCAAAGGAACAACCCATCCAGACCACAAACTAAAAAATCCATATTAAGTTAAAAAAACCAAAAAGTCAATACAGGGGATGCATACACCACAGATACAACCACCGCAACACACAAAACACCATTGAACTTGTCCCAGTCTCTGGACATCAATACCTCTTCTCTGACTTGAAACTAAACCTCACTAAAACCTGAATTTCTTGTCTTTACCGGCCATCATACTAACCCATCCCCATTCAGCTAATACTTAGTTTTCCCTCAATCGATAAAACAGTACCATCCCTCCCAATATCCCAACCCAATGCCCGCTTCCTGTCATCGATAAACCCTGCACCATCAAGAACATCTCCAGAATCTGACCTTTTCCTCAACTGGTAAACATACACAAAAGCTCATATGTTGCACTTAATCTTCTCTCTTTGCTAGTACTACAAGTAAACCCCTTGCTTTACGGTCTCCAGCCTCTACTTCAAACATAGACTCTCCCCTCACCATTCCATCTCTGAAAAGCAATGCAGCCAGGCACATCTTTATTTATCCAGCCGCTATACTGGAATGCCTCTTACCCTGTGTCCGTCACTGCCACTGTTTGCCCATTCATGCAAATAAAACAGAAACTCTGCACTCTCACCCATAAGGCTCCACTACAGCGCAGCACCCCCAACATCACGTCCTCAAGTCTGTCCTACCACCTTCCCCTGCTTGTGCTCTGCTGAATGCACTTAGACTACATGCCTCATCATCGAACCTCCCATAGCCCGTCTCCAACAAATTTTTCTATTACATACTGCACCATTATACTCTGAACAAGCTACCTCTGTACAATCAGGCACACTCATAAGCCTCAACAGGGTTTTAAGTGCGCCCTGAGAATACATCTCTCTTGCAGCCTACCACGATTCCCTAATTTATAACCCCCACTTCCTGTCCTCCCTGCACATTGGTCACTCAAATCACTTACCTTATATAAGATGTACATCTTGGGTGGCAGGTTCATCCACATTTTATGTAAACTCCCTGTATTTATGTAACATGGCTGGACCAAAAAGTAAACCAGAGCACTTCTCACCTTCAACTCACCCATAAACCCTAATAGATGTAAGCACTACCATGAGCGGTTCCCTCCACATCCTATGTGTCTGATCGTAAGTAGATTTTTACTGTTAATGTCTGCTTTGTATGTACTTATACCCCCTAACTTGTAAAGTGCTGCGGAATATGTTGGTGCTATATAAAGATTATTATTATTTTGTTGACTAGCAGATTCAATGAGACTACTTCCTGCTTCTGACCACCTTGTGTGATGACTGTAGCTATATCTTGTTATTTTCTTTAAATATTTTCATTGTGGAAAAAGTTTTCAGATGGTTTGAGAAAGAGCATTGTATGTTTTCATAACCAAAGCAGCATAAATATTGTACATCCAAAACTCCAGCAAAGGAAAGATAAATATACAAAAATCCTTCCATCAAAACCAGAAGTCTTTACATTCAGTGGTGGATTTGTGTGGCTTTATAAATATTTTTGAGTACATATCCTTTTTATCTTCAAGTAAGAGCCCAACAGCAAAAAAACCATTGATCTCTACATTGTTGTATGAAAATAGTTTATTTTCTGAGTAGAAGACAATTTTTAATGCAAGCTTCTGGTAAAGTCTTTTCTGTGGGTTGTTATCAGATTCAATATGGAAACTGCTAGATGTTTCTAATTTATTTCCCATTACAAATTTGAGCCCAAGCCAAGGGGCTCTTAAGTCTTAGGCAGCTATGGTGTGTATGCATGCTTGCTTTACACACACTCGATTACTTTCAGACATAGGGTCGGCATTAAGAAAATATGGTGATTAAACGCCAAAATTCAATGCGCATTATAATAGCCTTAACAGTGTTTCTCAACTATTTCTAATGCCGTGACCCCGCAATACAGTTTTCCCTCATGTCGAGTGAGACCCACAAACCCAAAAAATCTAATTTTTGAAGTAGCATGAGCTACTTCACAACCAGTGAGTCGCGAATATGCTACATGAGGGGTTACATATGTGTGACCCACTGAGCGGTACCTCTACATGCCACATACATATATAAGGAACCACTCATGAGCCTTATCATACAGTAACCTAATACATGGTACAGGTGAGAGTAACAATTGGGGGTTACAATATATGTACGCCACCGTCTAGGTAACCTTCTACCAGTCACATACAAAAAAGAAGTGAACCACTTCTGACCGTTACATAGATTAACTCTTATACAGGAGGAGGTGCTGGTTGAGTGGTACATGGGGGTTACATAAATAAGAAAGCCTCAGGAGCGGTACGCTATATCTACATGTCACATATCATCTAAATATTACAACTCAGTATCCGTTTACATAGATGTAACCATACACAGGGACTGTGATAGGAACATGGTGTTAATACCTAACTTAGACTCGTCCTACTGAGCGTAACCTGACAACATTTCACATAACATATAAACTGTACCACTCAAGATCAGTTAATTATATGTAACCAAACAACATTGGACTGTGAGTTGAACATTGGGTATGGATAAACATATATGTGACCGCCTCCTGCAGTGTAACCATCTAACGATTGTCACAACAACAGAAAAAGATACCACTACAAAGACCGATACATAGATGTACCCATAAACAGTGGTGTGCAAGGGAGTAGGAACAATGTGGGAAACAAATAAAGTTAAACCGACCCATCTGATGTGTTTGTACCTCTACAAGACACAAACATATAAAGGAACCACTCAGATCCTTTACGTGCGATCGCTGTGTGTCGACCTTGTCCGGTGGGGGGGGGTGGGGGCACGGAGGGGGAGGTCGCGCTGTGATTGGCCACATTGGGTTTAACAAATGTAGAACTCCACATGTGCCACTCACATAGCCATCCCCCTGTAAGGGGGGTTGCTTAAATTGTGAATGTGTATAACCATTAAAGGGCTGGGAGGTACAATAAACAGGAAAATATCAAAATACTTTTACCACAAAAACAACTTAGAAATACCCAGGATTCAATTGAAGAGAGAGAGGATTTAACACAAAAATACCATTGCATCCTAGGACCCCACCTGTCCGAAACAGAATCCTCGATACTCCCATCCTGCACGTGAGTCGTCAGGGCTGTTCCTGATGCATGATACATGTTAGGGCGCGTGATGCTTTACGCTCTTTCAGCGTCCTGCACACACTGGCCCACAAGGAAAACCCTGTCTTGAACGTCATTCTGAACACTCTGCCGCAAGCGCATCTCACAGAGCCGTGCTCACTGAGGCCGCCAATGATGAAAGTAACGTGGCGCCCACTGCTCCCCTCGTCTGCCCTCGGTAATTCAAACGCTGTGGCGCCGCACTATGCTAAAGCAGTCTTGCATGGAGGTGCGCAGCGGCGGCCACTAGCGCTCCTCCCTGCAGCTAATAAGCCATTGCGGCGCCCCCCTCAGCTCTCCGGCCGTGTCCGCCATGCCCGGTTGCTAGGAACGGCCCTGGCTTTAGGTTGACCGCCCTGTGTTTTGGCGTTCAACCCCACCACGTGGTCGCGACCCTACAGGTTTAGAACCGCTGGCTCTAGAATATTGCCTGAATTTAAAGAACCCGCTTATACAGCGGGTCAAAAAAACATGTGCATACAAGCCATTTACTACATTTCTGGCTCAGGTAAACCACTTAGAAAGTGTACTCCTACCTTGATCCAGCAGTAATGTGCCTAGAAAAGCCTGTATTCGAAGCTAATAAATCTATAGCTTCTTACGATTCTATGCGCCCCGCCAGCCCCACTCATCCCTCGAAATCATTCGCATTAAAAAAGTGACACTTGCGCTTTTAATGCTTCGATTAGTTGGCATACGAGGCCCATTTAAAATAATAGTGACTTGGGCTGCAGACCTAATACAGGCTGAAAGGACGCCAAAATACTGGCACAGACACTTCATACATATTGTCCATAGTTTTTAGGGAAAAAAGCAGTCAATTTTGGTGCGTTATTTTTTAATCATTAATTATCTCTGTAGCCAGTAATATCTGAAAAGTCATAGGTGAAAACCAACATTATTTTTCATCTCAAAATATATGAACCCCCCCCCCCCCCCCACCCACCCGCAAGAAAGCCGAAAATTGACCTGTCACGGACCCACACAAAGTATTACACAGGTAACCTATAGCCAACCGATCCACAAGCTGGCAATGCTTGCCAGAGTGCTTTGAGCTTACCCGGTGTGGTGGTGCCACCGCATTCCAACCCACACCCGCCCGCCATCTTGCTATTACTGTCTTACCTCTGCATGGGCCTGTTTTTTAAAACAGCCATGCACAGTTGGCAGCTGCACAAACACAGTGCAGCTGCTTCCACATGGAGAAGGCAGGACGGATCGTGAGCACTGTATTTACATACCAGGGTCGCAGGGGGTGTGATGTAAGGCTGCCATCACACCCCCTGTGACGCTTGGTCTCCTAGGTCAGAAGCCTAAGCTTCTGGCTAAGAAGATCCCAGAAGCAGTGCTAGCCATGCTGCGGGGAAAATGGAGTGGTTATATCCTTTTTTTAATTATCCAAAAAATTTACAAGGTGCCATATATTAATATCAATATAGGTTAACAGGGGTCATAAATTATGTAGCAATAAAGCCTATCAGGGGGCATATAATAATAGTAAAAACCAACAATTAGTCACTAACACTACCCCAGGCGGGCGAAAAATAGCCCTACTGGGGGCAAAATCTACCATACAAGAATCATTACATCAACCGTTACTCATGGTGCAAATAAACCTACCTACTTATGGCCTCAATAACCAACCTACTGACCAGTGGGTGTGGTCCTAAATACTTACCTACCAAACTAGGGGCCCCAAAATACCTTACCCAACTAGCAACCTGGTGCCTAATTTATAACTACATACTAGGGACCTATATTTCTGTTTATTGGGGAGACATATATAACTATATATCTACTTAATAGGAGATCTAGATACCTACCCACTGTGGGATCTATAAGTATACCTACCTAATGGGCCCAATTCACCCAAACTAAAAGATGACACCCAACAAACAAATAGGGGAAAAACCTAACTTCCCAACCTAGTTATTGGTGAAACTCCCAACTAACCAGGGGATATAACTACCCACCTAGAGCATGGGAATACACAACAAAACTAAAACTTTGATGAATCAAAATTGAGCCCCCATATTCATTTGTGGGGGCTACTTATTTACTGTAAGAGATACAAAGGAAGCCGGTCATAAAATAACCATTTTGGGGCGGCAATAGCTTGGGGAATAATAAACAGCTCACTGTTCCAAAATACGGGCCTAGCAATTCACCTGAGTCGCTACACCGCATATATAACACACCCTACCACCCTATCCTACGACCCTACTCCTGTCGCCTGAAACCACATGTATTACATATGCCCGCGATTCTCCTCCCTCCTGGTCCCACGTCCATTCACCACCACTCCAGCTCCCCCCAGAACCATCCAAAACCATACAGATCCCAGGGAATAACCTAAACTGACAACGCCTTATCAGACTGCAGCACCTAGGGTAAAACTCTGAAAAAACCACAGAATTGAATACATCATCAATCATTTCATAATTGAAGTCGACATAGAGTAATAACAACAGAAATGTAATTGGAATAAAAAAACGATTGACACAAATACAATCATCACAAATTACCACTCTGCGTTATCACAACAACCTTATACCCATATATTATTATCACATAATTACCATCCTACATTAACATAAAAACTACCCAAATATATTAGATCATTTAAACAAGTAATCATTATGAACAACCTACCCACATATTATTCTCACCTATTACCAATTTATAAATATTACAACAACCCATCCACAACTATTATCACATATTTACCCATTATGAATAAATACAACCAACCTCACCCACATACTATTCATCTTCAATCTTACCATTTTATTCTTACAACAAACCCAACAACCTTTTATTATCACCTAGCTCCATTGGGTGTTAGTACAACAACACACACACATAGGTGGATGTGTAGCTTCAACTTGCAAGTATATGATTAAAACCAACAAACCAACTGTATGTGTCAAGGTAGAAGATGTACAAAAACAAACCCACTGATGAGGTGAGAAAATAGGTACATTGTGGTTGAGGTATAAAACAGTCACAATGTGCTGGTGAAAAGGGGGTCATAGTAAGATAATGATTAAAATTATGCCTTTGAGACTCTTTTATTGTATGGTTAGCAGGATATTTGGTAACTGTATGACTAATATAACGTATTTTCAAACATAAAATTAAACCTAAGGTACTACTAACAATCACAAATGTAATTCCAAAGACATCCCCCACACCAACCAAGAGAAATCAAAAAACACAAAAACACAATCAAGTATAAAAACATCACGTATATAAATACCAAAACAAACACGTCGTCCCCACCCGACATACAAACCAACCACCACAAGACCCCAACCTGTCCAACACACATGGGTAATACAACACCCAAAAACATCCCTACTATGGCCTAATTCGCCCTAAAGAAAAACGTCAGGGACACTCGCCCGAAATCTACAAACTCCACTCTAAGCTCTTAGGGCCACAATCAATAGTACAACGAAGGCGAAAATATCCTCTCACATAAAGCACGCACAGACTGTCTCAAGAGAGTTTCAAACCAGTAATCCCATCCACAAACAAGGCAAGGATCCCCAATATTCCCATGTATACCCGATGGTCAATGCGCCCTACACAGGGGAAAGAATCCCATTTTCAAAGTAGAGCCACTAATAAATGGGCACACAACTACCCACACCTGAAACTAAGGGTCAGCCACTATAGGGGTCATATTTTGTGCACTATTAGGCAGGCATTAAAATGTTTCCAAGCCCCCCACCTTTGGGAACGTCGGAAACGAATAGTTCAAATTCCACCATACCTAATCAGATAACCCGAGACTCAAGAGCTTCTAACATAGGATTGATATAAGTTTCATCAAGATTACAATGAGTGTACGAACTCAGAAATATTCGTATTCCCACTTTATCA
>JAODAL010023767.1:0-61978 GCA_025379985.1 Phyllomedusa bahiana
CCTGGCCAGCCACGTGTATCTAAAATTTCAAGGCGTTTTTCTGATCTGTGTTCGGAAAAAAGCCCCTCCCCCGACACATGGGACTAGAAAGCACGGCTAGGCCCGGCAAATTTTCTTGTGACAGCTCACTGGGTGACGGGGTGGATGTCTCTGGGGGGAAACGGGGGCTTCCGGGCTCGGCGCACGCTCTTCAAAACGCAGGGATGGTGGGGGCTTTTTCCCCCCCAAGGTCCTCTGGTGGCATCCGTGCCCAGAGACACTGGCCCGGTTGAAAAAAATCTGCCTTGGGACCGCCACACACAGGCGGAGCTGTGGACGGTTTCTCCGCACGAACCGAGGCTGGCTGGGTGAAAAAAACCTTTGTGCCGGGCAAGGTGGTGTGCGAAAGGGGCAAATCGCTGGCCCCCCTTAAGATCGGTAGGCTGGAGCACTCCCTTGCCTGAAATGTCATGAACCTTGTCGTCCAGAAATTTCAAAAGAGCACCCGGGTTTCGGGGACTCCCTGGTAAAAAAGGGCTCGAGGTTGAGTTCCACTTCCCCCGTTCGCACCTGCTTGTCCCCCTGGCGCTTTGCAGCGTCAGCTCGGCCCCCCCGTCAACCGTCTATTGTTGATGGCAACAGCTGGAATTCACCCTCCAATGCTCCAGCGATTGTGGGAGCGCGCAATGCCATTCGCAGATGAATGACACATGGCCTGAAAGCAGCTGGGATTTGGGGGTTTTGGGCCACCGGGTGGAGGCAGGTGAAAAGAGCTCTGCACCCTCCTTCCATTTTTAAGAAGCCACCAAAATGGCAGTGCGGACGATGCCTTGTCAGCAGGGGCATTGTGGTGACTAGTTCTGGAACGATCGTTGGACACTCTGAAACATCAGGCCCGCCGCGACGGAGGAGGAGACGGACACAGGTGAGACACGGGGCCTTTTTTCCGCAAAAACACAAGGCCGACAGTTTCTCAATTTTATCGGGTTTTATTAGGCATGGTTTTAGGGTCCAGACTAGTGCAAGGCGGGACCTCAGCTCTCGGGTGCATCATCTGAGGAAGTCGGGGTGTGTTGAAGCTGTGCCGGAGGGAAGGGGAGGAGGAGGAGGAGGGGGTTATTCCTAGACACCGAGTCCCCGCCTTGGAAAATGGTTGGCGTGAATTTTTTTAGGCAGAGGGGAAGATAAAGTTTGTAGTGCCCCTAAACCCCAAGGGTTTGGGGAACTCAAGGCTCCATCTCTCACTTTGAGTGCTTGGATGCTCCATTTCCCCCCAACCCTGATCCTCGCATTAAGGCCATCAAAAGAAAAAACAGTTACGGGGTTGGCCCCCCCCACCCCCGGGGTACAAAAAAAAAAACTCAGCATTTTCCTTTTCCCCCCACCCAAAAGAGAGTAAAATTGCAAAAAGGGAAAGCCCTTTTGCGTTTTGGAATCAACGGGAGACTTTCTGTTGCGCCCTGCTTCACGTTCTTAAAATGCAGGGTTTGGAAAAACCCAGCGACGTGCCGCATTTAAGTGCCAACACCCGTAGGAAAGGACCCGGGGAGCGGGCGGGCCCAAGGGCGGCAGAACCTTTAATGGGTTGACCTATGGCAATTTTTTAAATTTACCACCTCCCCAAACCCCATGAAATGCAGGCCACACATACAAACCCAGAGCCCCGCTTTAAGATCATGGGCACGCTAAATGCAATTTAAAACACCGATGTTTTTGTATGGGGTTCCCGGGAAACCCAATAAACTTCGGGGTATCCAAAATGGAGGAATCCCCGAGTGGCTCCCCAACGCCATAGGGGTGTTGTCCTCCCCCCGAAACCAGCGTCATATCTGGCGGATCTTCAGCCCAGCCGGGGGAGTCATTACAGCCCAAACGCATCCGGCTTTTCCACAAATAAGTGGATCTTTTTGACTTTCATCAAGATAAAACGGCATGGATCCCCGGGAATGATGTTGTTGCCCCAATTCCCAAAGGTTTCACCGATTATTTTGCTGGTCTATTTTTCACTTTCCCCCCAAAAACAGAAAGGGGTCCTCTTAAAAAATTTTTTTTTAAAATGATCATTTCTTATTTCCCAATTTTTTTTTCTCAATTCCCAACTTTTTCTTTTTTTTCCCCTTATTCCAAGCTTTTATTAAAAAAAAAAAACCCAAATAATGTTTAAACAGTACAGTTTAATGTTTTGCCAAGGGGAATGCCAATAAAGTACAAAAAAATTTTTCAAATATGACATGCACAAAAAGGAAATCTCAATTTTTTGGGGCATTATTGTGTTAAAGGGCGTGAGTGTGAAAAGCAAGCACTACCAAAAAAGAAGAAAAAAAAAAAAGAGAGAAAAGACAAATTTTGTTTTTCTGTTGGTTTGATGAAGGAGGGCAAATAATATTGTTTAGAGGCAAGGAAAAATGTCTTGTTTTGTCCCCAACCCCTTTTCCTCTCTTCAACAAATATCTAAAACCATTGGAAAAAAAAGATTGGGAAAACAGTCCCTTTAAACTAACCTCAAACAAGAACGAGAGCCAGACCTGGGAGCGAGAGAAGGGCCAAAAAAAGTACATCACCGCCCTAGAGGGAAAGGCCTACACAAGAAGCCCTGCAGTCAGCTAAGAGTGACGGTTTTGGGTGTCCTGTCCTCTAGCTGTCAGTGAGCCCAGCATATTCCGCTGTGCCACAGAAGGTCGCCCAGCCCGCCCATGTAACCCTATACCTGTCAGTCATTTTGTACGAATCTGGCCATGCATCTCGCACCATCTGCTGATAAAGGCATACCTCCTTAACCATGAATGCCATAGAAAGGCTTCGCAGTCGACCTCCACAGTCTAGGTATCAAAGCTTTAGCGCGCTTACATTGAATAATAGGCAAGTGAACCTTAAGGACATGAAGGTGGAAGGGGACTAATCTGTAACATGAACTACCGCCGGATCATTCTGCAATTTTGATCCCCGTCACCAGTATCAATTATCTTCAGCACTTTTCACCCAGAAAGTTTTTAGTAGTGAGCAGACCCGCCAGATGTAGGACAAAGTTCCACCGGCTACCCCATATCTCCAACAGGTCTGAAACCTGGGGCAAAAACCTATTTAAGAGCGTGGGTAAACCCTGTACCATTAGGGATGAGAACCTTACAAAGAAGCTCCGGTAGACCTACAAGCACAATAGATATTATAAGCCCTAATGTGCCTTCCTGCCATCCTCCTCGGATAATAGACTTTCCGATTTCCACCAGCCCAGCAGTCTCGGTAAATCAGGCCACCATGATCCGACACTAAGGAAATACAATTTATATAATTTTAAGAGATACAGGTGACTTTCCGATGTTTTTTGTAGGAGAGCATGTTATCCAGGGGGGTAAGGGGTGTCAGGTGGAGTTATCAGTACCGCTTTCATTGGAGCAGAAGGGTAAAGCATGAGCAGCAAAGTAAGCTAAACCAGTGCACAGCGAGGAGAGGAAAAAATTACCGTCATTTCTGTCATGTACCTCAGCCCTGCGTGGTAAAGTACGACCATCACGAAAACCTAAGCAGGTCTCTCCGACCACTCTCCACCCCCACCAACAGCTGGGGAATAGAGGGCCAGCTGAGATTTCCCAATGAGGGCTTCCCATGTTATCGGGGTCAAAGGACCTCCACAAGGGAGGATACCGTCTGGTGTTGCCATAAATCCCTCCTAGCCTGGGAAGTGTGCTAGCCACACATTGGAAGCAACCCAGCATGAAATCGCGTAGGGAGATGCAGATCGGGGCAAACGCCAAGCATGCTTGGCACGGGCGGCTTTAATATAAGTCTCACTCTAGTCGGTCCCACCCGTTCGAGGTCGAGGTGAGAAAAGTCTAACACGGTGCCGCCGCACCTCGCAGCTGCCACGCTGCCAAGTAGTAATTTTTTATGTCAGGGAAAGCTAGCCCCACCCTCCTGTCTGTCTCTTAAAGTACGACATCTTTGCGATCCACCGCCTTCCCTGCCTGCCCATCTGTGAAATATTACGCAAAAATTTTATCCAGCCACAAAAAAAAAGGATTTGGGCAGGAGAACATGGTAGCGCCTTGCAATAGTTACAAATATACGGGGCAGAACATTCAATTTAATTAATACTAATCCTCTCCTAATGAACCAAGAGAAAGTCGATCTGTGAGTCCATCATGACCTAGGCCGCTGTTATTATGCCACTAGATGATGTAAAGTTGCAGTCTCGTATAGATCATGTGGGTCAGCGGGGGATATGTCTTCTCCAGGTATTAAAATACGTTCAGGTCCACGAGAATAGGAAAATTTTTTTCAACAAGATAACGTGGACTCCGGCAAATTTCACAGCCCACGTGCAACAGATTTAGTGTATTTATCTAAGAAACTGGACATCATCCCAAACCTCTCCAAGACTGCCATCACGTGCTGTATAAAGAGGTGGATAGGCTGGATATGTACCACAAAAGAATCATCGGCGAAACTCTCAGCGCATTATGTTGTATATACATCCCTCCGAGATCCCCTTTACATCAGGGTTTATTTCCTGATAGTCACATAGGATATGATTCCATATACAATCACATATAAGATAGGCGAGGGGGGCAACCCAGCCTGGTGCCATAACGATGCAGACTGTGTGCAGAGATGGAGCCATGATTCCGAATTTGAGCCCTAGGGTTTCTGGTACAGAAGTCATGGAAACCTCTGTACAACAATGATCTGTCCAAGGCCTAGTATCTGCAAGTCAGCGAGCGCAAGAAGGACCAGTCCGACCCTATCGAGATGCCTTGTCAGCGGTTCAAAAGAGAGCAGCATTCCATGCACTCGAGTTTACCCCTAAACCCTCAACGTTGTATTGATGGGAAAATCGTTTTCAGCATGTATATACCGAATTGCTTTCTTCGCGATTGGGACAAAACCCACCTGTCCAGACCTAAAAGGCCCTCCAAGATAGGTGTTAAGTCTGAGGCCAGGAGATAGGCAAATAGCGTAGCTCAGTGAGTTCAATAAGTGAAATTGGTCTATAGGCATTGGCAAGAAAGGGGGTCCATCCTTTTGATGGATGGACCGTAAATGTGTGCTAAAAGAAAATGTGGGGATAGGATTGTCAGAATACGAGGAGGGAGTTATAAAGAGCTCTAAAAGGGCCCGTTAAATCTTCGCATGGAGCCCTTAAAAAATTTAGCCGTGTATCCGTCTAGGTCCTGGACTCTTTTGCCCGTCGGGAGCGAGGTAATGGTGCTGATGGTTCAGTTCCTCAATTGTGAAAGAGCCTCTAAAGGAGTCAACCTATCAGAGTCTCAAAATAGGGAGCGCAGTACTTCCTGAAGTAGTCCTGCAACCCATCCTGGTTGCAAGAGTGACGTCTTGGTTTTGGGAGGTTATAATAATTCTTGTAAGTATGCGTGAAACGCCTCCAAGATTTCCTCTGTAAAAGGTGCACTATTTTTCCCCTTTTATTTTTAATGGATTACCGACGAATAAAGACTCCCTTTGTCCCTCAAAGAGCACGAGCCACATTCTACTCGGCATCATTACCACTCGTAAAAGGGAGTGGGCACAGAGCTGTTGGTATCTTTTGTTTTTCCTCTCCACACTTTGTATTTCACCTGAGTTTGGTCAGTTTCCCTGTAATCAGACTCATTCCCCTAATTCCTTTTATGATCATTTCCAGGGAGTGAAAGACTGCAAGCAGTGGTAATTTTAATGCTGCCCGCCTCTCTTTTTAATCGTGACCCATTTAGTATTAGCAAGCACCCACGGAGTACACAGATTCTCACGGCTCATTTTAAGTGAGGAAGGCGTGGCGTCTAACAGCATGATCCTCCACTAAAGTGGCGTGTGTGGTTTTTGTTTTAGCATCGTGCGAGACACAAAGATTCATATCAGGACCCGTCTCATTCAGTCTCCAAGAGACGGACTTTCCGGGGAGGTCTAGAGCAGATTCAGCAAGCAATGTACAGGCCATGATCCGAGGTGAAAAATATCCTCCGACTTCGTGCTCCTTTAAACCCGAGGAAGCATGGAGTCTGTAGAAACACATAGTCTATAAATACGACTATAATATGAATTCTGGTGCGGGGGCGGGAGAAGAACTGTAATCGCTGCCCTCAGATGAAATATAACCACCAACATCCGCCAACTCGCAAGTCATGCAATCAACTTCTTGCATTTTTTTCAGTTGTTCAGCGGATGCTGAGTCGGCCTGAACTATGTGTACCAGCACAGGTTGGAGTGCACGTTCAAGTCGACACATAATATCAATCTCATCCCTGTGCAAAAAGGGTCATTTCATCCAAAACCCTAGAGATAAAGGACAGTTGAACCTGGTTTGGGGGCATAAAATTTGCTATTTGTGTAGGGCGTGCCTGGAAATGCTGCGCATCGACAAATAAAAATCTCGCATAGGATCCTTTTTTGATGTCATGGACCCTGGTGTGAAGGTACCTTGTGGAAATGGATTGTCTACCCACTTTTTTAGAGTCTGAATTACTACTGTACTAATAGGAGCACCAGTCCGGTAATATCATGTTTTTTTAAAGCTGGGAGGTGAATTGGCTGAAATGGGGTCTCCTGCAGAACATAAAATATGCGAGCGGCTGTGCATCCCATAAAGAATCCGCGAGCGCCTCTCAGGGATGTTGAACCTCTTCACATTGAAGGATGAATCTCAACGATGACATGGATACAAGTATCCCAAACCTAGTTAGGCCAAAAGCGCCCATCGTCTACCTCCAAAGAATCTCCTTAGTTTTCGGCTCAGAACAAACCCTAGAACCTACACCTTTGAAAGTGAGCTAACAGAGCTCCCCCAACACACCAATGGCACAAATCTAAAAGCTGCATCTATGTGGCAACACAAGACCACAAGACAAGCTGAAGTCCCGACCTATTTGGGGGCAGGGGCCGCTAGGCGACCAAGAACAACTAACACATTGTAGCAGCCACACGTCGTAAGGCGTAAGTAACACCCATGAGTAACGGTAGGATACCACATTGTATGGGGCTAAGACATGCAAAATAATACGCATAGCCTGGGACAGGCCCGGCATCAAGCATTGATGGGGTGTCGTATTAACAATACAGAGGTATGTCTGACACAGGGAAAAGAGAAGGGGTGGGAAGAAGAGGATGGCATACGAGGGAAGGAGCCAGAGGGAGGGGGGGGACAGCGGAAGAGAGTAGAGAGAGAGAGAGAGAAGCAGACAAAAAAAAAAAAAAAAAAGAAGAAGGAAGGGAAAAAGGGAGAGAATCAGATGGTCAGATGACCCTCCCCAAACAACGTGTGTATCAAGCACAAATACCGTCACAATAACAGAGCACAGATAAGCAGATACAGGTGCAAAAATAAGACATGTTTAGAACTGGAATACGCTACACGGTCAGCTCGCCCGACCAATCAGTCCGTGCAAATATCTCTCAGTGGCACTCTCTACGTCTTCTATCTCTGTGATCTGCGGTCCCACTGTGGAAAGTTTGACTACTGAGAAACCCAAATCTTCTGGGATTGAGGTGTCTGAGATCCCAAAGCTGGGAACCCATATGGTTGGGAGACGAACATCGCCAGCCATTCCGGCAGGGAAACGGGAGGGAGATCCAGAGCCGCCAGAAAGGACGGCAGGTCCTCAGGAGCACGCAGCGTAACCATCTCCTTGCCCCTGCGGACCTGCAGGGCGAATGGGAAGCCCCACCGGTATGGGATACTGTGGGTCTGCAGAATCGTTAGTAAGCTTCCGCGGTCCCTATTCCGAAGCGTAGCGACCTAGAGAGATCTGGAAAAAGCCAATTTAAGCGCCTTCAAAGGTTATGAGTTGGGGGCCCTTCCTGGTTTCTGCATGATTGGATGTCCTAAGGGAGAAGTAATGGACGCGACAAATAATGTATCTCGGTATTAGCCTCATCAAGGGCTGGGTGGCGTAGAGCACGATGAGTCCCTGTCAATTTCTATGGTTTCTGCCGCTGTCCCTTCCCAAGACGACCATTAAAGAGTATGTGGAGAGTCAGTGACTAGGATGAGCGCTTTTATGGACTCGCAGGGGAGGCCGGATTCGGATGTTGATTATCCTCAGATGGGCGGTTCCTCGAGTCGTTCCAGGCTCAATCAGCATTGATGAGGTTTTTCTGAAGTCTATTGAGCTTGCATCCGAGTCCACTACCTGTGATGTCACTTATTTTTTTTCACTTCTAGTGGACTTTTCGACCTTGTGCTTCAATAAAGAAACTTTCCATTTTAACTGGTTGAAGGTCACTACTCCAGGCAAGATTTGAGCTCTTGAGCGAGGGCCAAGAGGTCGCATTATACGCTGTATCTCAGAGCAAGCAGTGGCCTGGGTTTCAGGGTGTCCGCAGCAGGTGACAGCAAGGCTTTCACTTCAGGCATATGGCATGGTGCGGCACGTTCCTGCGGCGCTGGTGCGCCTGTTTGATCGTCGCCTCTTGTGGGTTACACTCCATGGGAGATCTGGGGCATGGGTCCCTCTGAGCCACTGGCCGATGTTGCAGGTTCTTATTGAGGAGTAAGAAGAGCTGCGGGCTTCGCTCCGAGTCCCCATCATGGGCCTCTGAGTGAGTTAGCGGCTCCGTGCACAGGGGGCTCCCCTCTCCCTCAGAGCCTCATGTCATACCAATGAGGGGATCCAGAGGGTGTAACAATGTCCCTCCAGCATGGGGGAAGTCAGTCATGTCTTAGTGGGTGTCATAGGTTTTAAGTCTAGCCATTGCAGGCTCAGAACCATCCCCCCTCCCCCCAGCCCGGGTACCGGCTTGCAGGGGAACCGGAAGAGGCTGCAAAGTCCCTCCGCTAGAGCGCACGTGTCTGCAGCAGGTTCCCTGGGATCCTATAAGGGTTGCCTGGGCCGCCACGGTGCACTAGGTGTCGTCTCCTCAGCCGCTCTCTCATCTCCCTGCTGCAGGAGTCTCGTCCTCCATCGCCATTCTCCTCCTTACTTGCAGTTTGGTGTTGGGTGGGCTCGAATCCAGCCGGAGTCCGCTTGGCGCGCACTGCTACGCGCGTCCCGTCCGCTCTGTCCTATCCGTCCCCAAGATGGCTCCCCGCGAGACAGTGACTGCTCCCTGGAGCTGTTTGCAGCCCCGCAAGTGGTGCAAAAAGTTGAGATGGGCACTTCGCCCTCTCGGCGATTGATCCGCAGTGGAGCTTTGCCCTTTCTTCTGTTTTGCTTGGAGCCCATTTCAAGGTTTAACCCCACTTTAGCCGAAAGTCCTGGAGGAGCTCTCCTACACGTGTCCTACCAGTAGCATAGCAGGCCACGCCCCCTTTCCCAACAGTTCAATTTGCTGGTTTTGCTGTGAGGAGACTAAAAGACACCAAGGTACATGACAAAACCATAGTTCCAATTACACCACATTCATCTTTAGAATTTTAAAATTGTCAATGGATTTTTGGGTCCATGTTGCCTACCACAATTTTTTAACCCGAGCAGAAAAGACATCTTCTACTTAATTTGTGGAGGTCATTTTGCTGAGAGAAACAGCCATCATCAATGTCCTATTGGTACAACATGTGAGGCTTCTAAGTGGCAATTCCCCCTTCACAATTTTAACAGTGGCTGAGAAAGGATATCATAATTAAAAATTTAATGGGGTCAATGAAGCTGTGATGAAAAAAGCAATACACATGTGTACCTTATGGAACAGAAATGAGGCTTCTAAGTGGAGCATAATCTCCCTCCACAATTATTTAACAATAGTGGACAGAGAAGACATATGTAAATAACTTTTTAGGGGTCATGTGGCTGTGAGATACAGCCACAATCATGGTCCTTTGAAACAGAAATGTGCTTCTAGTGCAATTCTCTTCATCAATTTTTAAACATATAGACTAAAAAGACATATATTTATATAACTATATTTAGGGTCCTGCTGGCTTTGAAATTTCAGCAATCCCTACAGTCCTAACTAAAAAAAAGTTGTTTCTAAAAGACCTTTGTTTCTTCACAAATTGTCAAAAGTGGCTCATGTTCATGTTTTTAATTTAGGGGGCATTTTGCTCGCCGTGACATGCCAGCTAAACTACAGTCCTATTCTAAAAAAATGTTGTTCTAAAAACAGGACATAATGCGTTTCTCACAATTGACCAAAGTGGCTCAAGGGCTCATGCTTTAACATTTTGCGAAGGCTCTTTTGCTGTGACAGCAGCTATACTACCAGGTCCTAGTATCTTAAAAAAATGTGTTTACAACAACATTTGTGTCTTACAATGGACAAGTTGGCTCAGGTTGATGGTGGCAACAGAAACCGTGAATAGTGGACACTGTAAATGGACCCAAAATCCAAAATGACTTGTTTTTGCAAGATCTTTACATAGCTATCAATCCTTTATGAGACAACCCATTTCAAACAATAAAAAGAGAAACACAAAAATACCATGGTTGGGATCCATCCGATGTTAAAAATGTTTTATTCTAGAAATTTAATACTAAAAAACTTGCATGTACTAAAATAGCAGTTAAAAAAATTCCACTGTATTGAGTTACAAGGAGGTACAGGAAAACTTAGACCAGAAATGTAGTTATTCAGAGGACAATGGAGTATGAGAGCACGCGGACAGAGAACAAAGTACAGAGACCATTTCTCCAGCACGTTGAGTAAAAGAGAAAAAGAATGCAAGATAAAGGCACCTGGAGGTGTAACAGGAGCGCGTTAACCACTCAGTATTCACAAGTTGAAGCTCAATTGTCCCACTCATACGGAGGGGAAATGCGCTACCCCCGGTATTGACTGTGTACTAAGAAGGCTGGAGTTCTACACACTTCCCGCATCCGCACACTTCATCAGCACGACAGTTTTATCGGTTGCTCAGCGTCAACAAGGGAATTTATAAACCTGCGTGTTAATAGATGACGGACGCAGCCTGGGCTCTCCCCGGCACCCCACAGTAACACCTGCCTGGTTCTTCTGGTGGCCAGGACAATTTATATGCCCAATGCCAGTGTAACTAAAATGGTCTGGTTGAAAGACTCCTTTTTCGGCACTTTTTAAATGTGGGGGTCATGCAGGTTTGGGCCATGCTGTGGGCGCAGACAGTATAGTCAATGTCCCAGATGAAACTAAAATGGTGCGTTGAAAAGACTCCTTTTTCGTCACATTTTAAATTTGGGGGTCATGCAGGTATGGGTCTCCGATGCTGTGGGCCCAGGACAGGTATAGTCAATAGGTTCCAGTAGAAACTAAAATGGTTGGTTGAAAGACTCCTTTTTCCGGCACTTTTTAAATCTGGGGTCATGTCAGGTTTGGGGCTCATGCAGTGTGCCAAGGACATTAATAGTCAATGTCCATTGAAACTAACATGGGGTTGAAAGACTCCTTTTTCTGGCACTTTTTAAATCTGAGTGTTATGCAGGTTGGCCTCATGCGTTGCTCAGGACATGAAAAAAGTCCAATGTCCAGTGAAACAAAAATGGAGGTTGAAAGACGCCTTTTTCGCACTTTTTAAAATGTGGGGGTCAGCAGGTTTGGGCTCATCTGAGGCCCAGGAAAAATCTAGTCAATTGACCAGTTCAACTAAAATGGTTGGTTGAAAGACCATCCTTTTTCCGGCACTTTTTTAAATGAGGGGGTCATGCAGTTTGGGCTCATGCTGCGTTCCAGGACAAGGGTATAATCAAAATGTCCAGTTTCAAGTAAAATGATTGGTTCATATTCATCTGCCTTTCGGCACTTTTTTAATTAGTGGGTTATGCAGGTTTAAGGGTCATGCTTGTGGAACAAGACTCATTGATATTGAAGTTGTGTTGATGACTTATTTGTCATCTGTGGCTATTTATCGCGCTAAGTTTGTCCTAAGATGTAGGCATGATATCCATTGTTTGACTGTTGGTTGGCTGATAATTCCAGCTTACTCCAGCCTGTTTGGGTGTAAAATGAAGGTTGTTGTTGCTCTCCCCATAGACGTTAATGGACATACGAGATGATCGACTATCGAAAACCTTATCGATGGTGGCCGACTATCGACTATCGATCGATGTCAATAGCCAACGTAATCGCTCAACACTATTTAAGACCAAGGCCCATACAGATATCTATATATCTAAAAAGACTATAATTACAGGGGATATAATTAACTCCCACTGTCAGTACTAATGGGTATACAAGTGCTAAATATGGTTTATGGTTTAGTTTTCAATATATTAAATCTAAAATTATATACATCATAGCAAGTACTAAGAATGATGTTACTCACGTGTTGTACCAGGTGTAGTTTCCTCGATTCTAATCCATCTAGTTTCTCCAGATAACTTGATTTGAGCAGTATCAAAATCCCTTCAGCTCACCCTGCACTTATACCTATCGGAGATAAAGTAGTCACCCCAAAAAGGGCGGCCCCATCTATTGATGGCTGGCCCTGTAAACACCACTGCAAATTGCCCTAGAAACAATAAGGGTACATTCACACAGCAAAGACAAGATACTGGTTGGATTTTCTGACCAGTATTTTGTCTTTTTTTTGTCAGATAGTGGCGCGGCTTTCGTCCGCGGTTTGCGGATTCAAGTCGCCCCCCCCTTCACACCCACATGTTCATGTTCTGCCTGAAAACTAGGCGGAAGAATGAACATGTTCTAAGTTTTTAGGAACGCTGGCAGTGTCAAAAACTGTCTGGCAGTGTGGAGTGCTGCATGGATTTTCTATTTAAATCAATGTACAGTAAAAGGTAAACAGTTGATTTACAGATGGTTTTCAAATCTGAAAACAGTCTGTAAGGCCATGTTCACATGGCTTAAAATGGGCTGTATTTCGGTCCTTAATTAAGCGCCGCAGTGCGCAAATTACGGGCTGAAAACGGCCCAGTCATTACGGTAATCCACAGTTCTCACAGAGAACTATGGATTACGTCTCCTCTCCCTGCTCGGCGAATACGCCGGGCGGGGAGATAATTGACATGTGAATTACCAGTGGCGTATACGCGCTGCTGGTAATACAAGTCTATGGGCCGGCGAAGTGCCGGCCCCCCGCTCACTCCCCCGCTCCCTCCCCCGTCCACACGGCGTAATTGCGGGGCGTAATTATGTCCCACAGTTAAGCCGTGTGAACATAGCCTAAAACTGGCTGAAAACCCATGCCGTGGGGGCAAGCCCTATGTTCACACGGCTTATTTCGGGCCTTATTTACGGACGTATTTACGTCCGCAAATACGTCCCGAAATACGTTTCAAATACGTGTCACAAAGTGTGGCGCGTATTTCGGGGTCGTAAATACAATCCCCATTCTTTACTATGGGGATTTACGTTGCGAAATACGCCTCAATAAGTGACAGGGGACTTAATTTTACGATCGTATTTACGGACGTATTTACGCCTGCAAATACGTCGCGAAAATACGCCTTGTGTGAACGACGAGGCGTATTTTACATTGGAATCAATGCTAATCTAATAGTTCATAATTTGAAACGTATTTGAGGACGTATTTGCGGACGTAAATACGTCCGTAAATACGCCCCGAAATAAGCCGTGTGAACATAGCCTAAGAGTAAATAGAAATAAAGTAATTACTCTGACGCTATCTCTATTAAGGGAGTACATAAGAAAGGTTCTATGCTTCCAGATAACCATCTATTCATTGAGTAATTACTTTATTTCTACTTACTCTTATTGTTTGTAGGGCAACTGGTAGTGGTGAATACAGGGCAAGCCATTGACAAATGGGCTGCCCTTTTCATGGTGACTACTCCCTTTTCTGTAAATTGAAAAAGAGAAGCACCGTATTTAGCACTTGTATACCCATTAGTAGTGATGAGCGATTACGTCGACTATCGTCATCGGGTTGATAGTCGATATCAGCAATTATCAAGACGATTTCCGATAGTCGATAATAGATTATCGTTGATGACCATTAAAGTCTATGGGAGAAGAACAACACCTTCATTCTTACACCCAAACAGGGCTGGAGAAGCTGGAATTAACATCCACAACGTTCAAATGGATACATTTTAGGCAACACACTTAGGTTATAAAAGCCACAGAAAAAAAGTCACACACCATTCACTATCCCTGTCTTGTACCACAGCATGACCGTTAAACCTACATGACCCACAAATTAAAAAGTGCCAGAAGGCAGTATTATTTGAACCATCATTTTACTTGAACTGGACATTGAATATCCCTGTCCTGGAATGCAGCATAAGCCACAAACCTGCATGACACCAGATTAAAAAGTGCCGGAAAAAGGAGTTTCAACCACCTTTTTAGTTTCACTGGACATAGACTGTCCCTGTCCTGGGCCACAGCATGACCATTAAATCTTTCTAACCCACAGATTAAAAAGTGCCGGAAAAAGGAGTCTTTCAACCACCATTTTAGTTGAACTGGACATTGACTATACCTGTTCTGTACCACAGTATGACCATTTAACCTGTCTGACCCACAGATTAAAAAGTGCCGGAAAAAGGGGTCTTTCAACCACCATTTTAGTTTCACTGGACATTGACTATGTACTGTTCTGTACCACAGTATGACCATTAAACTTGTTTGACCCCAGATTTAAAAAGTGCTGGATAAGGAGTCTTTCAACCACCATTTTAGTTGAACTGGACATTGACATTTGTGGCCGTGACTGGGAGGACAGGAGGTAAGACTGCTGGATGCAGGTTGCATTAACCACTGAAGAACAGATTGGCGACGCTGTTCGTTACTGAGATTCACAGGGCCCTGACCCAGCGATGACAGGCCTGACGGTCCTGCAACAGACGATCCGCTGGCATGCGTGTTGTCGCCAGCACTGGAAGGAGCACCTTCTCTCGTATCTCTACCTCCATGTCCTACCCCCCTCTTTGCTCGCTTACCACCTGCATTTCGCTCCATGTTCAGAAAGATAAAAATTTAAGAAGGTATGGAAGAGTTTTTGAAAGTCTCTTATTAAAAGATGGCAAATCACAGCTATTCTTAAATCCCTCTAATTTCCTACAGCCAACTAGGATTAGAAACTGAAATGTTTCTTGCGAATACCTGTGAAATGCGGTCTGGTGGAAGAACCGTAAGACAAAATCCACAGTGTTCTTCCTTCAGTCCCAGGGATTTACAACTGCCCAGTAGGACTAGGAATTGATAGTTTTCAACAAAATATCATACAAAGTGCGCTCTCTGCGCCAAACTGAGATTCACCGAGCGCAATAAAACTATTCAGAAGTTACACGGATGAGAAATTGTGTTTTTTGCAGCAATGACAAACGAGAACAGTTGCTAGAAAATTTTTCTATCAGAATTGTCGTACAACGTGGCTATTTGAAAAAAACTAGGGCCGCACCACGTGCAATACAGCTATTTAAAAATTATACGGATAACAAACGGTGGTTTTTGCAACAATGAAATACACCAACAGTAAATACTAAATTTCTGTATTCAAATTTAAGTACAAGGTGGCTCTATGAACAAAACTGGGCTGCACCAAAGTAAAAAAAACACCTAATTTGAAATGTATACGGATAATAAAAGGTGTTTTTTGCACCTATAAATACACCTGCGGTGACTACAAAATTGCTGTATTCAAATTTAAGTGCAAGGTGGCTCTATGAACAAAGCTGGACTGCGCCAAAGTGAAAAACACGTAATTAAATTGTGTATGGATAATAAAACGTGGTTTTTGCACCTATAAATACACCTGCGGTGACTAGAAAAGTTCTGTATCCTATTGTAAGAACAAAGTGGGTCTTTGAACAAAACTGAGCTGCACCAAAGTGAAAAAAAAACCTACTTAAATTGTGTACAGATAATAAAAGTTGAGTTTTGCACCTATCAAATACACCTGCAGTTACTAGAAAAGATCTGTATCCTAATCTAAGTACAGGCTGCACAACATACAAGTAATATTTCACCAAAAACTGGCCAAAAACGGTTAATAAAAACCCATTGCAATGCAGGGTCAAGACACAGTCTGGGCTGCACAATATCCACTCTCCTTTCAGAAGCCTACCTGCCAGCCTGTCTGTCTGTGTTCGCCCGCAGCCCCCCTCACCCCTCTCCCTCCGCGGCTGTACAGCGCTAGATGCTCCTTTAGAATTCTCAGCCTAAGTAACTCAAATCTGAAAATCTCTAATCTACCTAAGTTCTAATGTTCACAGCTAAAAGCATAGTTGTCTGTGTGAAGAAATAGAACAGTTTCGCTGAGCTGTTTTGAGAGAGACCGAGCACATGTCCTGCTCTTATGATACACAAACACACACTAATGCTGAACAGGAAGGGCTGTTTTATGTAAAACGAGGTCATGTGATTTTTCCAGCCAATCACAACCATACACATCCCAGTCATGACGTCGCACACCCAGCTCACCCTGCTCTATTCTCTAAGCTGATTTGCTGGCCGCCAAAATGACAGGAAGCGCCGAAAGTGGCGCGATATTAATAGATTATGCTCAGATTTTAACCTTAATTATCGCGTGTTCGAAAAAATCAGATCAACATAAAAACCGTGCCGATTTCAACTTTGTCGATAATAATCGCTCAACACTACCCATTAGTATTAGTATTGTGAGCTAATTATATCCTCTGTGAAGATAGTCTTTTTTGACAGATAGATATCTGTATGGGCCTTGGTCATAAAGAGTATTAATATTTTAACAATTTTGGATTAAAAGTTATATTTTAATGTGAGCCTTGTTGTTTTGATCAGTTATTTTGTTTTTTGGGCTGGAGTTCTACTTGATAGACAAAAGGCAGGTTTCTGTGAGTCTTGGTGTAAAAAAACACCACAAAATGTATGCATTTTTTATCTTGTTTCTTTTATGCATACATTTTTAATATGCATTGTTTTCTATGTTTTATAAAGAAGCCAGATTAAAAGCAATACTTAAAACATGCTGTATTTTACAAGAGGCACCAATATACCAAGAAGCAAAGTTTTAAATACGTTTTAGCTGACATCTGGCTGCAGCCTTTTTAGGCAAACAGTCAAAAACACCAGTTAGAGAAGGACAAAGGATCTAAACTGCATGACTTGTAATAATTATATTTTCCTGGAAGGTAACATGAATACTTTAGACTTCTTATTTTCATCCGATTCACATGCCTTTCAGGAGGTTTATTGTATGGTTTCTGGATGAAATGCAGACTAACTTTAAATACAATAGTAGACTTGTGTAGCTACATTTCTCAGAGCACTTTTGACCATATAAATAGAGAGAAATAACCAACTTAGTTGTATTTCTGGAATTAACCATCTTAGTTGTATTTCTGGCTCTTTCAATTAGCTATACTCACATTTTCCCAATTACTTTTGGCTTTATTTAGCTTTAGCAGGAAGAATTCCAAGGCTGGTAGATACTTTGGGAATTTATTAAAGAGAGAGGCATAACATTTGGGTAAAATAGAACAATTTTTAATTGAGTTTTTGACTAAATACCAGAGCTACCTCAAGAGGAATAAGCTTTATCAAGTTTTTATTTTGCATTTTAAAATGGATTTTAAAAAAGTCTACGTCTTTCAGTCCTTTTTTTATATTGTTTATATGTTAAGCTTTCATTTTATGTATCACCTCTTATTGTATGTTGTTTTGAAAAGTTTTTCCTGCCATTTTATAGAGAAGTCTATAGAAAAAAACACACCAAAATCAAAGATTACATTAACTTAAAGGGATTGTCCAGACCCCTTTTAACTTCTAATAGTGCAAAGGGGGCAAAAAAATAAATAAAAACAATTATAATCTTGACATGTATTAAAGTGATGCATCTGCCAGTCCTCTGCCTAAGTCTTCTATTGTCTTCCAAAGATGGCAAAACAGAACGTCACAAATGTAGCCTCTGATTGGCAGCAGCGGTCACAAGACGTTGCATGACGTCGTCCTATGGAGCCTTCATCTCAGGACGGTGATGTTGGACAGTTTCACGTGATCGCTGCAGTCAATCAGAGGCTACAGCCGTGACATTCAGTTTGGTAGCAGGCTGGAAAACAGAGGACCTTGGGAGAAAACCAACAGACGCACAGCTGGAACAAACATTAGTACAAAGGTGAATATTGTTTTCTTAATTTCTTTATACACTCTAAACCATAAAAGTTAAAAGGGGAGCCCGACAACCCCTTTAAGTGTGAACCAAATTTGTCACTCTGACGTGTGACTAACATCTAAACCTAACATCTGGCTGATACTCAACTCTTCACCTGACATTTGACTCTGATACCTGATATGTTACTAGTCGGTTATTACGGTATGCTTATTGTAATTATTTATCTATTTTTTTAAATTTCCTACATTACCTACACATTTCTTATGTCTAAGGCTATGTTCACATGGCTTATTTACGGGGCGTAATTACACCGTGTGGACGGGGGCGGGAGCGGGCCATAGTCTATCATTACTAGCGGCGCGTATTCGCCGCTAGTAAATGACCTGTCACTTATCTCCCCCGCGGCAGATTCGTCGAGCGGGGAGAGGAGACGTAATCCATAGTTCTCTATGAGAACTGTGGATTACCGTAATGACTGGGACGCATTCCAGCCGAAATTCGCGCACTACGGCGTGTAATTACGGACTGAAATACGTCCCATTTTAAGCCGTGTGAACATAGCCTTACTTCCACTATATACTTTTTCTGGTCACATTCAAAATGAGCATTGGATATATTGTATCTGATAGCCAGGTTTCAGATTATAAATTTAAATGTTGTATGGTGATGACTAGTGTTGAGCGATTATTATCGACAAAGTTGAAATCGACACAGTTTTTATGTTGATCGAATTTTTTAGATCATGCGATAATTTAGGTTAAAATCTGTGCATCATCTATTAATATCGTGCCATTTTCGGCGTTTCCCTGTCATTTTGGCGGCCAGCAAATCAGCTTACAGAATAGAGCAGGGTGAGATGTGTGTGCGACGTCATGACTGGGATGTGTATGGTTGCGATTGGCTGGAAAAATCACATGACCTCGTTTTACATAGAACAGCCCTTCCTGTTCATGATCAGTGTCTGTCAGCGTCTCATAGCAGTAGGACGTGCGCTCTGCCTGTGTCCAAACAGCTCAGCGAAATTATTCTATTTCTTCACAGAGAAAGCTCTACTGTTAGCTGTGATCCTTACAACTTAGTTAGATAAGAGATTTGAAGATTTTATGTAGTTAGGTAGAGAATTTTAAAGGAGCATCTACCGCTGTAAAGTCACGGGGGAGAGTGGGGGGGTGGGGGCCCGTGGGCGAACACAGACAAGCTCTATAAAGAATACTGGATATAGTTCACCAAGACTTAGTGTAGACATTGCACTGCAATAGCTTTATTATTAACAGTTTTCTATTGAAATATTTCCTGGATATTGGGCAGCCTGAACTTATATTAGGATACACATCTTTTCTAGTAACTGCAGGTCTCTTTGTTAGGTGCAAAACTCCACTTTTATTATCAGTATACATTTCAGATAGGTGTTCTTTTTCAATTTTGCCCATTCCAGCTTTGTTGATATAGCCACCTTGCAGTTAAATTAGAATCCAGCAATTTTGTAGTCACCACAGGTGAATTGAAAGGTGCCAAAAATACCTTTTATTATCCGAATACATTTCAGATACGTGTTTTTTCACTTTGGCGCACTACAGCTTTGTTCATTGAGGCACCTTGCACTTAAATGTGAATACAGCAATTTTGTAGTCACCACAGGTGAATTGAAAGGTGCCAAAAATACCTTTTAATATCCGTATACATTTCAGACAGGTGTTTTTTTCACTTTTGGTCAGTCAAGCTTTGTTCATAGAGCTACTTTGTAATTGGTCCGCACTCATACGGAGGGGCAAGCGCTACCCAGGACAGGGACAGTATATGTCCAGTGAAACTAAAATGGTGGTTGAAAGACTCCTTTTTTCCGGCACTTTTTAATCTGTGGGTCAGACAGGTTTAATGGTCATTCTGCGGTACAGGACAGATATAGTCAATGTCCAGTTCAACTAAAATGGTGGTTGAAAGACTCCTTTTCCCGGCACTTTTTAATTTGGGGTCAGACAGGTTTAATGGTCATACTGTGGTACAGAACAGGTATAGTCAATGTCCAGTTCAACTAAAATGGTGGTTCAAAGACTCCTTTTTCCGGCACTTTTTAATCTGGGTCATGCAAGTTTGGGGCACATGCTGTGGCCCAGGACAGGGATAGTCTATGTCCAGTGAAACTAAAATGGTGGTTCAAAGACTCCTTTTTCCGGCACTTTTTAATCTGTACTTCATGCAGGTTTGGGGCTCATGCTGTGGCCCAGGACAGGTATAGTCAATGTCCAGTTCAACTAAAATGGTGGTTCAAAGACTCCTATTTCCGGCACTTTTTAATCTGTGGGTCAGACAGGTTTAATGGTCATTCTGCGGTACAGGACAGATATAGTCAATGTCCAGTTCAACTAAAATGGTGGTTTAAAGACTCCTTTTACCCCCACTTTTTTAGGTTGGGGGTCAGACAGGTTTAATGGTCATACTGCGGTCCACGACAGGTCTAGTCAATGTCCAGTTCAACTAAAATGGTGGTTGAAAGACTCCTTTTTCCGGCACTTTTTAATCTGGGGTCATGCAGGTTTGGGGCTCATGCTGCGTTCCAGGACAGGGATATTCAATGTCCAGTTCAAGTAAAATGATGATTCAAATCATACTGCCTTCTGGCACTTTTTAATTTGTGGGTGATGCAGGTTTAAGGGTCATGCTGTGGTGCAAGACAGGGATAGTGAATGGTGTGTGACTTTTTTTTTTGTGGCTTTTATAACCTAAGTGTGTTGCCTAAGATGTAGCACGTATCCATTTGACTGTTGTGGATTTTAATTCCAGCTTCTCCAGCCCTGTTTGGGTGTAAGAATGAAGGTGTTGTTGCTCTCCCATAGACTTTAATGGTCATCGGGGATAATCTATCATCGACCATCGAATATCTTATTGGTTATTGCCATCATCGACCATCGACCCGATGACGATAGTCAACGTAATCGCTCAACACTAGTGATGACTAGTGAAGAAAGCCCTATCTTTAAATCAGACATCATTTGAGTTTGTAATTTGGCCACCCAGCAGATACAATATATAGGGGTTCATTAAAGAAGACCCGTGACATCTCTTGACCTGGTTAAGTAAATTCTTGTGTTCCCTGTAAAATTCTGGATCATCTTCTCTAACTCTGTGTTGTGCTGTTCCTCTGTTATTCCTTCTAGAAACGTTTTGCTGAATCAGTCAGTGGATTGTTACCATTCCATTTATGAAAGAGGTGCCCCGGCTCACACTGACTCCACCAGCACTGATTGGGCAATATCAGACTGTGTCAAGGACACCCCTTCCCAGTTAGTACCAGACAGATTGGTAATGAAAAAAACAATGTAACCACACAACATGGAGATCTAAAGAAAGATGCTCCAGAACTAATTCATGGAAATGCTGGAATTTACTAAAATAGACATGTCTGGAATGGCCAAGGTCCTCTTTACCCTCTTACTGACAATGAATGTTGGTAAGGAGCTATGAAGCGGGCTCACAAAGTAAGTTTGTTCTATTGGCGACGGGTGATAATTACAGCTGACACCCGCCAATAAGAGCCACGATTGGAGCTGGCTCTGATCCCTGCTGACACTAGAACAATCGCAGCTGTGGTGCCTAGATGATTGAGGAATGGTGCTGAGCACCATTCCACCCTCCAATTAACACCCCATGATGAGATTGCAGGTTGCTAATTGATTACAAGTACAGCTGGAAGCCTGCTGAAGGCTTTCATATCTGCATTTTAACATTTTTATTACTTCCTGCCCCAGGCAGGTGGTGATAGGACCACCATCTTGGTACACCCTTCTCAGTTATTTATGTAAGGGTTTACAAGTAATGGAGCCCCCTAGTGGTCAATTACCCTAAAGGGACTAGATGTAAAAATAAAAAAAAGAGTAAAAAATTAAAGCATAAAAAGTTCTAGTTACCCCCACTTTTGCCATCTTACAAATAGAAAAATAAAAGTTACATATAATTAGTATCGCTGCATCTGCAAAATTCTGATCTATTAAAATATAAAATCATGTATCCTCTATGCTAAACATCATGGAATAAAAAATTTCCTAACGCCAAACTTGTGTTTTGTTTTTGGTCATTTCTCATCCCCAAAAACTGGAATAAAAAGTGATCAAGTCCATGGTTGGAAATACCAGAAAAGTTATTGGTTGCAGAAAATGGTGCTGCAGCGCAAATTGAAGAACCAGAAAATGTTTTTTGTTTTTTTTAAAGTAATAAAACAACATAACACATCACTTATTCTGAAGAGCAAATGCAAACATGGTGCAAGTAAGTTTTCTTACCATTCACCCAGTTGGGGGAGAGGTAAGAGAAAAAGTTTCAATTGTCAGGAAGGGGTTTAAACTTGGAGAGCCACGAGCAACCAGTTATCCATCAGGATATTTTTAAAAAGGTATGCTGATGGGGAAACTTTGAAAAAGATCCTCCAGAGCTGCAGTGGACCAAAGGAGTCTATAGAGCAGAGCAAGCATAGTTTTTTTTACTTTGTTCTTTTTCTTGTCAGTATATACTTTATGGGCCACATGTATGAAAACTGTCGAGGTCTAAAACTCACTTTGTTGTCCATAGCAACCCATCAGAGAGTCCCATTCATTCCAGACAGTGCTCTGGAAAAAAGAGAGTGGGCTCTGATTGGTTGCTATGGGCAACAAAGTGAGTTTTTTGACCTAGACAGTTTTCATACATGTGGCACTATGTGAAAATTTATTTCTGTGTTTCAACACTTTGTGCGTTAGGGTATGTTCACACGGTGTAATTGCGGCGTGCATTTCGCTGCGCATTTGTGCTTTTATACTGCCGCAATTAGAGAACTATGAATTACGTCTCGTCTCCCCCTGGCGTACGTCTCGTCTCCCCCCGGCGTACAATATGATCGTACTGTACGCCATGGGAGAGAAGTGACATATCACTTCTCCGCGGTGCTTACGCGCCACTGATTACGGAAGTGAATGGGGCCGGCCGGGGTCGACCCCACAGTGCTTTAGAAGTATGTGCTAGACAGCGCGTACTTATAAAACACACAGCGTATTGAGGCGTGTACAGTATGCGCCCCAATACGCCGTGTGAACATACCCTTAATGTTATTTGCTCATAAGATGAAAATTCTGGAGCATATATTCCTCCATAGCCTAAATGGGGTCTTTAGGTTTTAAAGAGAATGCATCACAAATAGTTTTTATAACTAAAACCAGACAATGATAAAAAATATTTTCTTCTTAGCTGTTTCAATTCTCTGATTGTGGATTAGTTCTGTTTTCTGTATATGATTTTGGACTGCCATCTTTAAACAGCATTTAGAGATACTACTGCAGCTCATGGATAATAGGATCCTATGAACAGGAGATGACTCATTGATTTCTATAGTATAGTGTTCCAGGCATGGAATGTGACCTGAATGCATGTGACCTGGGAAGAAATTACTGTTTACGGAGGGGAAGAGGTGAGTTCTGATCATCACCTATTGTGAATGGTGAATTCTGCCTTACCTATACACCTCAGTGTCACCTTTTATTGAAACCCTGCCTATGATGACAATGAGATAACTGCACTACAAGCACTACAATCAGGGACATCATTAGTGCAGACAACCTTGGCATATCCAGCTACAGTGGTGCTTAAATGTTCTTCACACCTACCTACAGTGGTGCTTAAATTTTCTTGAACTCTTCAGTATTTTCTACATTTCTGCATAAATTTGCTCTTAAATATCTTTTTTTTTTTCTTACAAAAGTCCTTAAATAGATAAAGAGAACTAAATCAAACAATCAAGCCACAGATATTAGACTTGGTCGATGATTTATTGAGGAAAAGAATTCAATGGAAAGATCATGGTTTGGCTGCATCTGGGCCAGGACCACTTGCCATCATTGAAGGGACAATGAAATCTAAATTACATCAGCAAATTCTAAAGGAAATTGTGAGAACATCTGTCTGTGAGACTGAGCAGAATCTTAAAAGAATGTGGGGCACGGAGAAAGACAACAACCCTAAGCAAACAAGTCATTCTACCAAAGATTGGTTAAAGAGGAATAAAGTAAAACATTTTGGATTAGCAAAGTCAAAGTTCAGCCTGTAATCTAATAACAATCATGTGGAAGGACCTGAAGCAAGCACTTCCTCCACACTTATGTACCAGACTAATCAACAATGACCAGAAATGTTGAGAAGCAGTTATTGCTGCACAATAGCGTCATACCAGACACTAAAAGCAAAGGTTCATATACTGTTGCCATTCAAAGATGTGATACTGAATCATTTTCACTACAAATTACCATGTCTAATATTTCCGACTTATTTGTTTGATTTGGTTCTCTGTATATCATTTTAGGACCAAAGGTTTCACAAACTTTCAAGCACTACTGTAGATAACGGGGACCAGGTGGCTAAATATTATCTTGCCACTATCAGCTGTTTTCTTAAGATATCAGAGTAAGGCTATATCTACACAGCACACAGAAACGGTCATTTTTTTCAATTTCTAAAACCACTGAAAAAGAACCCCTGAAAACAAGTCCCATAGACTTTAGTAGTAAAATGTTCTGTAGTCTCCACAGAATGTTTTTTTTCCTGCTCGTTTTTGCTGCTAGTCGTTTTTGTAACATGTTGCAAAAAAATGACATAACTATTTTTAGCGTGGTTTTTGCCATGGTTTTTGGACGGTTCTGCAGAAAAACTGCCCAGGTGTTTAACAAGGTATATGAATTTTTCATACATTAACACCTTCCTGACAGAGGGTCATAATAATATGGCTCTATTTTTTTCCCCTCTTTGCCTTCTGAAAGCCAAAACTTTTTTATTTTTCCACCTACATAGACACATGAAGCAATCAAGCAAAATGAGGCGGCACTGTTCCCGTAACCCGGCTCTCAGATACTGTATTTTCTTCCACGATCAACCATTCACCTGGACATGTCAATGGTGGTGCTCAGCTCTAAACTAGAGAAAGTCCTTTCAATATTCAATGTCAAGAAACAAATATGAACGGCACTCACCAATCTTCCTTTTTCTTTCACCTTTATTTCAGTAAGACATCGGGAAACAAGCACATACAATGGCCTACGGCCGTTTCACGTGTTACAACGCTTTGTCAAGGCATGCATGCCTTGACAAAGCGTTGTAACACGTGAAACGGCCGAAGGCCAATGTATGTGCTTGTTTCCCGATGTCTTACTGAAATAAAGGTGAAAGAAAAAGGAAGATTGGTGAGTGCCGCTCATATTTGTTTCTTGACATTGAATATAGACACATGTGGGCTTTTATTTTGCGGGAGAAGATGTACTTTCCAGCAGTGTTATTTATATTACCATAGAATATACTGGGGAACGGCAAAAAAATTCTAAGTGGGGCAAAATGTGAAAAAAACATACTTGTGCCATGTTTGTGGGAGTTTTTTTTTTACGGAGTTTATTCTTCAGTAAAAACTATGTGTTATCTGTATTCTGCAGGTTGATATGCATCCGGCAATACCAAACATGTTCGGTTTTCATTGTGTTTTGGTACCGTAAAAATTCCAAACATTTTCTATTTTTGCATTTTGTGCGACCAATAACTTTTTTGTACTAACACCTACGGACGTCAATGAGGTGGCATTTTTTGCAGGCTGAAGTGTACTTTTTATTGCTAGCACGAGACTTTTTTTTTATTGGAATGCATGAGACTTTTTTGATCACTTTTACTCCAATTTTTATGGGACATGAAATGACCAAAAAAGCACAATTTTGGCATTTATTTCTTCTATGGTGTTCGGTGTATGGGATAAATGATGTTATATTTTTATAAATTGGAATTTTTCGGACGTGGCGATACCAAATATGTGTAACTTTTTTATTATTTTATCTTTTTTTATTTGTAAAATGGCGAAAGGGGGGGTGACTTGAACTTTAAATAATTTTTTTTTACACTTTAAAACTTTATTCATTTATCTTTTTTACTTTAACATTGAGTCCCTCTAGGGGGCTTCACCACTAGGTGGCACGATCGTTAATACAGCCTAATGTATTGCATAGACAATGAATAGGGTGTACCAAGATGGCGGTTTCCCCACTTCCTGCCTGGGGCTGGAAGTGGGGCAAACGAAAACATGGCAGGAATGAGGCCTTCACAAGGCTTCCCGCTGCCATGTCCAACCATCAAATCCCCACAGTTACGCTGTAGGGACTCCGATCGCAGTGAAGAACGGTGCGTGGCACAGTTTTTCATTCATTTAGATGCCGCGGTGTCTAAGGGGCTAAACAGCGCTGGCAGGTGGCGGCGGCGCCCCCCGCACTGTAACCGGCAGGTGTTAGCTGCAATTAGCTGCTAACACCTGCCGGCCGTGATGCCGGTAAGGGTTTAAAAACAGTCAAAAAAACAGTGCAAGAACATGGCAAAAACACGACAAACTGAAAACCACCTGAAATACTTGTCGGAAACACTGCGGCTTTGGAGAAAAAAAAATGACGTTCAAAGCAGTTTTTAGGTTTTGGTTTTCAACAAGTTTTTTGTCCTATGCTGTGTAGACCTAGCTTAAGAGTCACTAACTAGATGTTTTGGGCAGTCTTTTGAGGCTGTAATACCAGAAAAATACTGAAAGTCTCTATGTAGCTCAGGCCAGTTGTAAATGACAGCAAATAAAGGTGGAGTTGGTGTTGAATATAGACATGTCAAGGCAGGTAGAGAAAGGGTTGGCGATGTGTAATGCTCTGGTCACACAAGTATGTCCGGATTTACATTTTAATGGAAATCACTATTTAGTGAAAAAAAGTTTTGTTGCATTGGTGGTGGATAGTGAGTTTCTGTTTCAAACTCATTGTTACACAGGCTAAAATAGCCTCGCGTGGTCTGGCTATAATATTTGAAACGTATGCATTGGAGATATTCCAGTTGTAGAGGGTTATTTTTTTCGACATGTTGGCAGACATTGAACATTTTTTAGACGTTCGTTTGCCAGAAATAGAACTTAATAGAGGTCCACTGCACTTTCATACAGCTTTTCTCATAATTTTCACTTGAATGCATAACTCTTTTTGCTTAGTCAGCACTTATTTAAATTAAACACGAATAGCTATTAGCAGATATTTAATTGTTCTTTGTCCAGAGGTCTTCCGAAGTTCCTCATTGGCTACATTTATATTTTGTAATTACATTTACATAATTAAAAGCAATTTTTTGTAAGCTGTGTATAACAAAACAATCTTGCAATACATATTACCTATTAACATATTATATATTTTTAAACAATTAGATGCCTTACTAAAATGTATGCGTTTTGTGCAATGTCGCACTGGGATATGAGCAGCGAAGTTGATTCTTGGGGCCAATAAATGTTATATAATCATACGGCTCACCTGTCCTTGGCCTGGTTAAATCATCCATCCTCAGGTTTCCTGACATACACAGAACACCGGCTCTCGGTTGATGTGAACAACATTACAATCCAAAAAGCTTCTCTTTAATAAGACATCCATTTTATTATTCCATATTAAAATGGGAGACAAAAGTAGAGACAGTATCACGCTTACACATTTTAAGCCAGTAATTCTTGGGGCCCACCCAGAGGTGTAACTTGAAGCTTCTGGGCCCTGGTGCAAATAGTGAAATGGGGCCCCTCAGATACCATGTGCCATTTACAGTGCTATGGCAGAAAGGCTTTTGGGGCCCCCTCAGGCTGCAGGGCCCGGTAGCGACTGCTAACTCTGCATCCCCTGTAGCTACGCCCCTGGGCCCACCAGTGGAGTTGATTCTTGGGGCCCACTGTATAGCTAGTGTACATAACTTCATATACCTCACCTGCCCTTGCTTTCTTCCTCTCTTTCTCTGTCTTTCTCCTTAAAAAGCAGCCCCAAGCCTACTGGTCTAACTTGCCCATCTTGCCCATAATCCCATCATGCTCAGAGGATCACCAGGGTTTTCCCCTGCTCCCAGGGACTTTGATAGGGTCCTAAAGCATCCGGGGCACTGGCCCTCTTTGTTACAGTTTGCTCAGTAGGGCTTAGTTCACACAGCATTTTTCACGGCACATTGTGAACTACGGCATGTATTCTTATGGAGAAAAAAAACATATCTTCCTGTCACTAATTTTACATGTATTCCACATAGATTCTGTCCATCACCTCAGCAGCCACTGTGTAATGAAAATCAGCGCTGACAAATCTGCTTTTTTAAAACCTCTCCTTTATGTATAATAGTGTAATACCTCTAAATAATATGGTCACCAAATAATACACCTATGCATGGAGCAGATATACCACACATATTACCATCATACTGTTGGTAAAAACCCCACAATACCAAGACTATCAATTCCAATTCTACCACTATGTAAAACCTAAATAATACTGCCAGACTGACCACATGTGAGCACCACATGGTGACTAGCAGCTGAACATAGGCGCTGCAGATTTACGTAATAATAGTGTAGTTATAGCCAGTGATTCACCAGTGACATCTTTTCTGATCAGAGTGGTCGTCTTCCCTTTGTTTTTTTCTCTTTCGACCCAGACTGCCATGATGACTTCTCTCAGCCATGATTTGTCTCTGCAGAATTTACCACACACACACCTTAGAATCCTCACTTTTCCAGCATCTCCTTACTTGTTCCTTGTTTCTGTACAAACTCCTCATGTGGTGTTAGTTAGAAGTTCGCTTTTTTATATATAACTCAGCCCTTCCTTTATCCACAACTGAGTATATATAGCTCGGTTCCAATACGGGACCTCCAATCCCACAGTGCACTTGATCAATATAGATAGCGAACCGGCAAGGTAATAAAACGTATCAAACTTTAATAGCTTCCATTAAAATAGATGAGACATTAGTCCGTACGTATACAGAGTGTCCATGTTCGTATAGATATGGAAAATATACTCAGTATTGAGTTGTGGCGTGTCACGCCGTTCAGATTCTGTCCATTGCGCCGCTCATCTGGCAGGAGTGCAGAGAGACGCCGACATCCGAGCCGAACAGGCTGAGGCGCTTGAGGAAGGGGAGGAGCCATCCCCGAAACGTCCGAGAGTTCACCTGTTCGGCTCGGATGTCGGCGTCTCCATGCTCTCCTGCCAGATGAGCGGCGCCATGGACCGAATCTGAACGGCGTGCCACGCCGCAACTCAATACTGAGTATATTTTACATATCTATACGAACATGGACACTCTGTATAAGTACGGACTAATGTCTCACTCTATTTTAATGGAAGCTATTAAAGTTTGATACGTTTTATTACCTTGCCGGTTCGCTATCTATATTGATCAAGTGTTAGTTAGAAGTGGCAGGTTGTGGGATGATAGGTGGGGCCTGTATTTAGCAATAGGTAGTGGGGTACACAGCTTACAGGCACAATTTCCCAGGTAAAGAAAGAGGACCAACCCCCTGAAAGTTGTTCTGCTGTAACCCATCCCCCCAGGTTCATATTGTGCGGCCTGAGCTCCGTTCCCTTTACCCCAAGAAGATCAGCTGCAGCTATGACCTTTAGGGGGTGCAGGGAGTTTAGTACTGTCATAATTTTTGTAGTGTTTATATTAAATAGGTGTATAGGCCCCTTAGGTAGTTATATATGTCTCCTCCATAGTAAGGTAGCTAAATAAGTTCCTTTTATAGCTACGTAGCTATATAAGTGCCCCTCCATGAGTAGGTAGGTATACAAGACTCCTCCATAGTTGTATATTAGTCCCTTTCAAAGTTAGGTATATAAGCGCCACTCCATAGTTAGGTAGGTATATGAACACCCCTCATAGTTAGGTAGATATATAAGTACCCCTCCATAGGTAGGTAGGTATACAAATGCTCCTCCATAGGTAGGTAGGTACAGTGAAGGAAATAATTATTTGATCCCTTGCTGATTATGTAAGTTGGCTTTATGTTTTGTGTCATTGTCTTGCTGGAAGACCCAGCCACGACACATTTTTAATGTCCTGGGGGAAGGAAGGAGGTTGTCACTCAGGATTTTACGGTACATGGCTCCATCCATTCTCCCATTGATGTGGTGAAGTAGTCTTGTGCCCTTAGCAAAGAAACACCCCAAGACATAATGTTTCCACCTCCATGCTTGACAGTGGTTACGGTGTTCTTTGGGTCATAGGCAGCATTTCTCTTCCTCCAAATACAGCGAGTTGAGTTAATGCTGAAGAGCTCAATTATTGTCTCATTAGATCACAGCACCTTCTCCCAATCACTCACAGAATCATCCAGGTGTTCATTGGCTGACCTCAGATGGGCCTGCACATGTGCCTTCTTGATCAGGGGCACTGGAGGATTTTAAACCATTATGGCGTAATGTGTTACCAATGGTTTTCCTGTTGACTGTGGTCCCAGCTGCCTTGAGATCATTAACAAGTTCCCCCCATGTAGTTTTAGGCTGATCTCTCATCTTCCTCATGATCAAGCATACCCCACGATGTGAGATTTTGCATAGTGCCCCAGATCAATGTCTATTGACAGTCATTTTGTATTTCTACCATTTTCTTACTATTGCACCAACAGGTGCCTTGTTCCCACCCAGCATCTTACTTATGGTATTGTAGCCCATTCCAGCTCTTTGGTCATGCCTATGTTGTAGATGTTAGAATCTGACTGATTGATTGAGTCTGTGGACATGAGTCTTTTACAAAGGTGACTACTTAAGACAGCTGATAACGCAGATAAGTTAGTTAGGAGCATCTAACTGATCTGTAGGAGCCAGAACTCTTAATGGTTGGTTGGGGATCAAATACTTATTTCTCTCAGCAAAATGCAAATAAATTTATGTAATTTATACAATGTGATTTTCTGGATTTTATTTTGGATTTTCTATCTCTCAATATTAAAATTGACCTACAGTGCCTTGCGAAAGTATTCGGCCCCTTGAAGTTTTCAACCTTTTGCCACATTTCAGGCTTCAAACATAAAAATATAAAATTTTAATTTTTTTATGAAGAATCAACAAGTGGGACACAATTGTGAAGTGATACAAAATTTATTGGATATTTTAAACTTTTGTAAAAAGTAAAAAACTGAAAAGTGGGTCATGCAAAATACTTTGTAGCGTCACCTTTTGCTGCGATTACAGCTGTAAGTCGCTTGGGGTATGTCTCTATCAGTTTTGCACATCGAGAGACTGAAATTCTTGCCCATTCTTCCTTGGCGCACAGCTCGAGCTCAGTGAGGTTGGATGGAGAGCGTTTGTGAACAGCAGTTTTCAGCTCTTTCCACAGATTCTCGATTGGATTTAGGTCTGGACTTTGACTTGGCCATTCTAACACCTTGATACGTTTATTTGTGAACCATTCCATTGTAGTTTTTGCTCTATGTTTGGGATCTTTGTCTTGTTGGAAGATAAATCTCTGTCCCAGTCTCAGGTCTTTTGCAGACTCCAACAGGTTCTCTTCCAGAATGGTCCTATATTTGACTCCATCCATCTTATCATCAATTTTAACCATCTTCCCTGTCCCTCCTGAAGAAAAGCATGCCCAAACCATGATGCTGCCACCTACATGTTTGAAAGTGGGGATGGGGTGTTCAGGGTGATGACCTGTGTTGCTTTTACGCCAAACATATCGTTTTGCATTGTGGCCAAAAAGTTGGATTTTGGTTTCATCTGAGCAGAGCCCCTTCTTCCACATGTTTGTTGTGTCTCCCAGGTGGCTTGTGGCAAACTTTAAACAAGACTTTTTATGGATATCTTTGAGAAATGGCTTCTTCTTGCCACTCTTCCATAAAGGCCAGATTTGTGCAGTGTACGACCGATTGTTGTCCTATGGACAGACTCTCCCACTTCAGCTGTAGATCTCTGCAGTTCATCCAGAGTGATCATGGGCCTCTTGGCTGCATCTCAGATCAGTCTTCTCCTTGTTTGGGATGAAAGTTTAGAGGGACAGCCAGATCTTGTTAGATTTGCAGTGGTCTGATACTCCTTCCATTTCAATATGATCACTTGCACAGTGCAACTTGGGATGTTTAAAGTTTGGGAAATCTTTTTGTATCCAAATCCAGCTTTAAACTTCTCCACAACAGCATCATGGACCTGTCTGGTGTGTTCCTTGGTCTTCATGATGCTCTCTGTGCTTTAAACAGAACCCTGAGACTATCACAGAGCAGGTGCATTTATACGGAGACTTGATTACACACAGGTGGATTATATTTATCATCATCAGTCATTCAGGACAACATTTGATCATTCGGAAATCCTCACTGAACTTCTGGAGTGAGTTTGCTTTACTGAAAGTAAAGGGGTCGAATAATTTTGCACGCCCCGCTTTTCAGTTTTTTATTTTTTACAAAAGTTTTAAATATCCAATAAATTTCGTTCCACTTCACAATTGTGTCCCACGTGTTGTTGATTCTTCACAAAAAAATAAAAATGTTATATCTTTATGTTTGAAACCTGAAATGTGGCAAAAGTTTGAAAAGTTCAAGGGGGCCGAATACTTTCGCAAGGCACTGTACCTTTAAAATTATAGGACTGTTCATATCTTTGTCAGTGGGCAAACTTAGATAAACAGCAAGGGATCAAATAATTACTTCCTTCACTGTATATAAGTGCACCTCTGTAGGTAGGTAAGTATATTAAGACCCCAACCCTTCATAGTTAGCCAGGTTTATATGCCAGTGAAAAAAAATAATAATAATACTCAGTTCTCCTAGTTCCCCTGCCCAGCATCTTGCTCTTCTGCCTGAAACTAGCCATGTGACGTCATTGTGCCGCCAGCGTGGGGACACTCTTCTGGCAACTCCTAGGCTGCACAGAATATGCAGAGTGATTAAGCTTTGCGGCTTAGGAGAGGCAACGGCTCTATGAAATCACCTCATCTCGCCGCTATCCAGTTTAGTGTTGCGGCCTACAACAGTAGTTTTTAAGTGTGCAGGTTCGCCGATGCTCTGGTCTTGGCCAGATTCAGGGCAGTAGCTGGATAAAATGCTCTAGTGACATCCCTGCCTGTTCCCCGTTGGCCAGTCCAAGCCTGGTCTTGAGATCTGCATACATGGTGCCCAAGGTTTGTTCAGTCATAGTCCCACTGTCCTTCCTGAAAAGCCAAGATTTACATCAGTGAATGTTAGTGCTGTCTGGGGGTGCTGGAACAATCCATGGGAGCTGGTAGTAGCCTTGAATGCAATTGAGGGACATTGAGTAAAAACGAAGGGGCTTTGGAAGCATAAAGAAAAAAAGGGTAGAAAAAAAAAAAGTCAATTCTTGTTTCATCTGCTCAAGAGTTAAATGGGTTGTCCAACTCAATTTTTTGTATATTATATTTTACCAGTTAATGACAGCATTTTTCAGTTTTTTTTTCTTCCTACCCAGCTTTTGAGAGCCATAACTTTATTACGAGGGCTTGTTTTTGGTGAAAAAAAGATGTATGTTTTAACCGTGCCATTAACCATACAGTGATGTATTGGAACTTCCCAACGATTCTTTGTGGGGTAAAACATGAAAAAAAGCCAATTGGTCATTTTTGCAGGGGTTTTGTATTTATGGAATTCTTTGTTTGGTATAAATGACATGCTACCTATATTTTGCAGATCACTATAATTTCAATGATACCAAATTTGTAAAATTTGTATTATGTTTTACTTCTTAGAAACTTTTTTAATCTTTTAAATTTGCTCTGCAGTACCATTTTGTCAGACCACTAACCGATAATCTCTTAGCAATGGCCCTCTAGCAGGTGCAGCTAAAAACAGTAGAGCTTATATGCCAATCACTCCTCTAGAACCAACGCTTAGGCTATGTTCACACGGGGTACTTGGGGTGCATTTCGCCGCGTTTTTGCGCGATATACTGCGCTCAAATACGAGCAAAATGCACCTCAGTCATTACGGTAATCCACAGTTCTCAGAGAACTATGCATTACGCCTCCTCTCCCCTGGCGTACAATGCGACTGATGGGGGGTATGCGCTGATTGGCGTGAGTTCCCGAAGTCCCGGTGTAATTGCATTCTTACGCCCCGCAAATATGCCCTGTGAACTTAGCCTTAGCCTGAACAGGTGTGTAATTGTGGGAGACAAGAAAAACAAAACATGTGCTTTAGTGCTTTAAATCAGAGTACATATATTTATTTTTATAAATATAAGCAGAGGATCCTTGTGCCACAATCGACAGTGGCCAAACTAAGGTGCATAATTCTTCTATTCTTCAACCTAATGAAACACCCACAACTGACTCGTTATTTTTTTTTTTTTACTATTTTATTGTTTTTATTTGTAAAATAAGGAAAGGGGGGTGATTTGAACTTTTAATACTTTTTTTGTACTTTAAAACTTTATTTCTTTTTTTTTTACTGTAACATTGAGTCCACCTAGGGTGCTTGACCACTAGGTGGCGCGATCGTTAATACAGTCTAATGCATTGCATAGACAATGCATTAGACTGTACCAAGATGGCGGTTTCCCCACTTCCTGTCTGCGGCCGGAAGTGGGGCAAACCAGGACATGGCAGTGATGGGAGCGTTCACAGGGCTCCCCGCTGCCATGTCCGGGCGTCGGATCGCTGCAGTTATGCTGCGGCGATGCCGATTGCCCTGAAGGTGGGTGCTCGGCACCGATCTTCATTCATTCAGACGCCGCGGCCATCTTTGCCGCGGCATCTGAAGGGATAACTAGCGAGGACGGGTGACGCTGCCCGTTCGCGCTGTAACACACGCCGGCTGTGCGGGGGGGGGGGGGGGGGATTCGCGGAGCGATCCCCCTGCAAAGCCCCTGAGGGACCCTGGGACGTACTCATACGTCCAGGGACCTTAAGTGGTTAAAGGGCTGTTCTCACCATGCTGTTTCACAAAGCCTCTTTTTCCCAGCCAATTTCAGGCTCACACTTCGTAAGACTGGTGAGTTTATAAAGTGATTGACATATCAGCCCTGCTATTCCTACCTGAGCCTGTTAGAGCAACATTGGTAATAGAAAGGTTTAAACAGTAAGGCAGAAGGCTACAGAGCTCTAAGGTTTAAAGTTTGTCAGAAACATAGATAAAGAAGCTCTTGTGCTGGAAGTAACACTCAGCACAGAGTGACATCATCATGGTCGGACAGGGCAGCTGGAACAATGAGGGCATAGAGAGATGGTTGATAACCAACGGAAGCTTGAGTACACAAGCAGGAGATAAGAACTGCTCTAAATCTGAAAGGAAGCAAAATCTGAAAAGCAATGTATTTGGTAATGGTCTTTATTTACCTCTGCCTAAATGTTTACAGCTAATCATTGTGTTGAGAATAAACCTTTAAATACCTTAACAGATTAGATATTGTTAGAGTGTGCCAATCACCACAGCAACCTAATGGGAACAGGGATTGGAATTAGAGAGACAATGACTGTGAGCAGGAGATTCAGCAGCCTTGCATAAAAAAATATATTTGTATGTATAGACAGAACTTTTATTATGACATCTACCAAGATGTCGCAGGAATTTATTTAGGAGGATAAGTTGTGTTTTAGAAAATATTTTGGAGTACAAATAAGCTAATGTTTAATTTATATAATTTTTTTTATACTGGATACATTTTTTACTGTTTGATGTAATTGAGAAAATGCCTTTATAGTTAGTGCAATCACAAGTATGAAGATACCTAATATGTGCATCTGTTTTAATACATTTTTGTTAAATAAAAAATATTAAAAACATGTGAATATACCGTATATACTCGGGTATAAGCTGACACGAATATAAGCCGAAGCACCTACTTTTGCCACAAAAAATTAGAAAACGTATTGACTCGAGTATAAGCCTAGGGTAGAAACTGCAGCGGCTACTGGTAGATTTAAAAAATAAAAAAGGATACCAATAAAATTACATAGGCAGGTATAGGCAGTTTAATGTCCCCCATAGACAGTCATAGGCACTTATATGTCCCCCATAGGCAGGCATAGGCACTTATATGTCCCACATAGGCAGGTATAGGCACTTATATGTCCCCCATAGGCAGGCATAGGCAAGGCTTGTTAAAAAATAAAAAAATACAAATACTCACCTCTCTCCCCTCTTCCCTCTTTGCTCCCATCTTCATCCCGACAAAGGCGTCGTGATGTCATCAGGCCGCGGAGGCAGTGTGATAACACTCACGACACCTGTGCCAGATGTTCTGGAAGGCCACAGGAGTCGCATACAGTTGAAGAGATCGCTGACAGCGCCCGGGCCATGGCAGCGCCCAGATGCTGTGGGCTCACCGAAGAGCCAGATCTATGCGCTTCCCGAGGAGTCGCATATAGCTGAAGCAATCCCCATGGGTGCCCGGTCCATGGCAATGCCTGGGCACCCGCAGGTAACTCGAGGATCAGCAGTAGATGCTCCCGGAGGAGTCGAATACAGCTGATGGATCTCCACTGACACCCGTGCCAGTGCAGCGCTCAGACGCTGGTGGTGACTCGAGTATAAGCTAAGTATGGCTTTTTTCAGCACATTTTTTGTGCTGAAAAACTCGACTTATACTTGAGTATATACAGTAGTATTTTTTTTAAATAATTGTAAACATCATTTACTTATTTGTAACTTTTTTTTAGTTCCTTTAGGGGACTTTTAAACTTTTTGGGTAACTTTGGTCTTTTTATTGTTTTCAAGTAAGTACAAACAAGAAAATAAACAATAATAGATTGAGTTTACAACATATACTGTACTCATAAGAACATCAGAGTGACACAAACCTAAGTCTGAGGAGAAGTATAGAGCATTAATTATCTGATAAGGCAATTAGAGAACTGTATAAGTAACAACACAACTTAACAAGTCAATGACTCAACAAACAGTAGGTAAGAGTGAGGAAAAGATTGAGAGGGGGAGGGAAATAATGTTCAAGACCTTAAACGTGGGGAATCTTATTCAAATATGTCTTTGTGTGGTTGGTGTTGGTTGGTTAATAGTTTGAGCATTACATAAGATGATTTTGTTTGTCCAAGCGAGATAAAAGATAAGGGATCTTTGTTTTAACGCTCAATAGTGCTACTCTTTTGCCTTTAGTTTACTTGCTTTAGTTATTGAGGAATAATAAGTCATCATAAATGTTTGAGCTGGTTTTCATAATTACATGATAAATGTTTCCTTAAAGCTAATTCAGCATCAAGTACTTCTTTGTGAGTTGTGGAAGAAGGTGATGTCTGTTTAGTTTCTAAAATGGATATTTTTATAAGGATTTCCATAAAATTTTTATTTATTTTTTTATTTTTTTCAATGAGTTGGATCAAAATGCCTCTCATGTAGGATTTATGGGAGTTCCATGAAGAAAAGCAATTGAAGGAGGATCGAGTGTTAGATGAAAGTAAATCTTTAACATGGATTGTATACAAGGTTGCGATTAGGGTTTTGAGAGAATATGGGTATTGTTTGTCTAGGCAAAGGGAACAAAGACCTTATTAGTGAGGTGTAAAGATAATGAAATCAGAGTGTAAATTTGTAAATATGTTTTATGTGAGCTACAATAAAATTTTAGTCCGTTTCAAATTCAAGGTAACCAAGAATTGAATCGAGGGCCTAGTTTTATGCTTCTTAAAGTAAAATGAAGGGATATTTACTTTTTTGAAGGTTTAGTTGAAGGTTTAGAGAGTTTAGTACAAAGATTTTTAGCAATATACACAAAACATTGTTGATTCACGTACCAGATTTACAGTCTCTCCCAAAAGTGAGTGCAACCCTCACCTCAGGTGTGAATGGAGAATAGGTGTATTAAACTTGGTGTTATCACTCTCACACTTTCTCATACTGGTCATTATACATTCAACATGGCACATCAAGGCAAAGAACTGTCTGAGGGTCTGAAAAAAAAAAGAATTGTTGCTCTGCATAAAGATGGCGTAGCAAATATGAAGATTGAAAAAACGCTGAAACCGAGCTGTATCAAGTTGGCCAAGACCACACTGTAGTTTAACAAGAAAGAAAAGACCTCACTATGGTCGACCAAAGAGGTTGAGTGCACATGCTCAGCGTCATATCCAGGGACTGTCTTTTCAAAATAGGCATATGAATGCTGCTAGCATGTCTTTAGAGCTTAAAGGGGTGAAGTGTCAGCCTGTCAGTGCTCATACTGCATTAAATTGTTATGCATGGCTGTGGTCCCAGAAGTAAACCTCTTCTAAGATGTTGCACAAGAAAGCCCGCACAGATTGCTGAAGACATACAGACTAAGGAAATGGGTTAATGGAATCATATCCTTTGGTCTGATGAGACCAAGATAAACTTATTTGGTTCAGATGGTGCCAAGCATATTTACTGGCAACTATGTGAAGCATACAAAGACAAATGGGTCTTGGAAACGTCAAGCATTGTGGTGAGAGAGTCATGGTTTTGAGCTGTATGAGTGCTGCCGGCTATGAGGAGCTATAGTTCATTGAGCGAACCATGAATGCCAACATGTATTGTGACATACTGAAGATTAGCATGATCTCCTCCCTTCGGAAACTGGACTGCAGGGCAGTTTTTCCAACATGATAGTGACCCCAAACACATCTACAATATGACCACTACCTTACTAAAGAAAATGAGGGTAAAGATGCTGGACTGGCCAAGTATGTCTCCAGACCTAAACCCTAGTTAGCATCTGTGGGGCATCCTCAATTGGAAGGTAGAGGAGCGCATGGTCTCTAACATCCATCAGTTCTGGTATGTTGTCATGGAGGAGAAGAGGATTTCAGTGGCTGCAGCCTGTGAAGCTCTAGTGAACTCCATGCCCAAGAAAGTTAAGGCAGTGCTGGAAAATAATGGTGGCCACACAAAGTATTGACACATTGAGCACCATTTATCCATTTTCACATATTGATGTACTCACTTTAGTTGACAGCGGCTTAGATATTGATGGCTGTGTGTTGAGTTATTTTGAGGGCACACCAAATTTACACTGTTATACAAGCTTTACACTGACTACTTTACATTGTATCAAAGTGTCATATCTTCAGTGTTGTCCCATGAAAAGATATAATATAAGATTTACAAAAATGTGAGAGGTATACTAACTTTTGGAAGATGCTGTATATCCCTACAGGGGGATGCAATCATAGCTTGCTTTAGCTTGAAGAACACTGTTTATTTTTTTATAGCTGCAGATTTCTGCTTTGCATCAGTAAAAATGTATGTGTATAACATTGATTTTGGAGGCATTTTAACATGTGTCTCCTGGAAACAGAGAATATCTGCTTTAAATTATACCTTGCTTCTTTTCATAAGTATCATTTAAATGGACGATGATGGTCTTGGCAATTATAGAAACAATATTGACCACTATTAAGGAGGATAAAATAAACACCAATGTTCTCATGCTATCTTACATTCCGTACAGAAAATGTCAATAAATAGACCTCAGTAAGAAAAGGATCTTCGGAAAAAACTCATCCACCAGAAATTAAGAACTAATATAACATTGAAGTGTGAAGATCTTGGGGTAGATGAATTTACCAACCTGACAGTATATACCGTAGTCCGGATTAAAGTCCTGATCCATTGGCACATACTAATTTTGTGCAAAGTATCATAAAGAGCAGGACAAAACCACCTGTCTCCTAATGATAATGGGAAGGAGATCCCGATCGATGCAAATGCCCGGTATTGACCAAAGAATACCACAATAACTACACAGAAACCAATACCTATTGGGGCTAAATATACCAAAAATTTATAAAATATAATGACTTTTATTAAATACGATTAAAAGGCATACAACACTACACCCTATTATACCCTCAAAAACTAATCTACCTCAAAAGTAGAGAAAACGCCCCGAAAAGGGCGACCCCACTCAGGATGCCTAACTAAAGTACCCTACACCATCCCTTAGCCAAATTTAACACAAAGCCGACCACCACACAACACACAAACCTAATACTACAGACCCAAAACTGAAAAAATAATAATGATAAAAATTCTGTCCCAACGCGTTTCTCCTACAGATATCGCAGGTTCATCAGGGAACAGTGACCCATTAATAGTTGTTTAATGGTCAGTAAATACGACATACAGGCACCCTGATGCAGTGCCAAGATGTCAATGTGCCACACTAACCGCATCTACGGCACAAACAGGGACGGTGCCCAAATAACCTTATACTCACAGCGGGCAATAATGTTAGAGAGTAGATAGTTAACATCCCTTAGGGCTAGTCCTCAAACAATGTGATGAGTAAACATATCAAAAGAGACCCTCCATGATATGATATGAATTGATAATCACACCAATAAATAGTAATAGGAGATAGCTCACTTCCCTTCCAAAAGTCCTCGGAATGTGAGATGTTCCACAGAGAGATGTTCCTCCGGTGTGTGGGCTGGACTGTGATAGAAACGCCAGGGTGCCTGTATGTCGTATTTACTGACCATTAAACAACTATTAATGGGTCACTGTTCCCTGATGAACCTGCGATATCTGTAGGAGAAACGCGTTGGGACAGAAATGTTATCATCATTATTTTTTCAGTTTTGTGTCTGTAGTATTAGGTTTGTGTGTTGTGTGGTGGTCGGCTTTGTGTTAAATTTGGCTAAGGGATGGTGTAGTGTACTTTAGTTAAATTATAACAGCAGACACTCCAATAGGGTAATCAAAATCTTCTACAAATATTTATTAAGGCATATTTTAAAACCAAAAACACTCATTAAAAATGTATAAGCATAAGAAACGATAAATAGCACTTGCGGAGTATCAAGCGGTAAGTCCATAGATATGGTAAGCAGCATTCTTAAAGCAAGTCCATTCTCAGAGCAGTCTGCTCGATTGTGTGCAGCCGTATGCTGGGTGAATGAAGGCGCCCATGACACACTCCTATGCATGCGGTCATAGATAGAAGTCCAGTTACATATTTATTTAAAGGGTACTTTAGTTAGGCATCCTGAGTGGGGTCGCCCTTTTTGGGGCGTTGTCTCTACTTTTGAGGTAGATTAGTTTTTGAGGGTATAATAGGGTGTAGTGTTGTATGCCTTTTAATCGTATTTAATAAAAGTCATTATATTTTATCAATTTTTGGTATATTTAGCCCCAATAGGTATTGGTTTCTGTGTAGTTATTGGTGTATCATAAAGAGCAGCAGCACTGAAAAAACAAAATAATGATACACGTCTTGAACAAACCACCTAATCCAAAAATGAAAAAATGCAGGCAGCTCTTCCAAACAGAGCGATCCTTTATTCACCCATGCAACATTCCAGCTTACACAGGAGCCTTTGCTTGAGTAACGTCCCTAAGTTTCTTCATTTTTTATATTAAGCTTGTGCATCTTAGTGTATCTTATGGAGTCTCAGGTAATGAACCAGTCATTTGCAAATATAACCTTGTCTGCAGGTTTGAGGTCAAAAGCAACAGCATCTGGATCAAGAACTGAATTTGAAAGTACGAAGGCTTTGTCGTCCACCATTATAGAGTCATCCACTTGCTTGTAACTATGAGCTTAATTGGAATTATTTTTTTTGTTTTCTATGATGTTCACCAAACATGATAAATGATGTTATACTTTCATAGATCAGACTTTTAAGGATGTGGCAATATCAGTTATGTGAAACATGAAATATTTTATCTTTTTATTTGTAAAATGGCAAAAGTGAGATTTGTAATTCTTTTTATTTGAAAAATTCTAAAGAATTTTTTTTTTTTACTTATACTTGTAGAACCCTAGTGTACTTGACTACTAGAGAGTGCAATTTCTTGTACACTGTTGTGCATTATACATAAATTGTGCAAAGATAGCTCTCCTATTCCACCCTATCACTTCTGACTGCTGTGGCAACCAGTCGATTCCCCACGATCTCATTTATTTAGATGTTGCGGCCACGATCACTGCAGTTTCTAAAGGGTTAAATAGCCGAGATTGGAGCAGTCTCCAATTCTGGCTACTAATGGCAGGTCCCAGCTGTTACCTGCTACATATGAGGCGGGCTCAGCTCTATATGTCAAATCTCTGTAAGGGAATAAAGTAGTAGTCAACTACGGGGCCTGCTGCCATATCAGGCATGGCCCAGTCGGATTGCTCATCCTGCCTCAGTACGCATAGGCCCTTTGTTGCAAGGGTACAGAGGCATGTCCCAGGACCCTCGATTCCCGTGTTTTGGGTTTATTTAACTGTTTGCACCTCCTCAGCCGTTCATCCTGATGCAGGCGACAAGATGACACCAGATCATTGTGCCAACTGCGCCAGTCTAGAAGGAGCCAACCTGGGACTGTGGAAAATGGGGTGCTGCCTACTGACTACCTACCTACCTGTGGTCTAACAGGGGCTTGCCTACTTACCTACCTGGTGACTACCAACCTACTTACCTTGAGCCTTCCTAAGGCTTACCAATGTACCTACCTTCGGCCTGCCCAAAAACTAGCCTTGGGCCTACCTACCTACCTGGGACCTTGCCCATTCACCTATCTACACAGGGATTTGCCTACCTACCTGGGGCCCTTCATGCCTACCCACCCACCTGAAGCACCTACATACCTACTTACCTGGGGCCTTACTTCCCTACCTGGGAACTTGTCTGCCTACATATCTACCTATGTGGGACCTTGAACATATACCTGGAGCCTTTTCAATGTACATACCTGGAGCCTTGCCCAGATAGGGCCTTACCTACTGTTGGTCCTGTCTATTTACCGGGGTTTAACCATGTAATGGGCAGCCTATCTACCTAGATACTGACTTGTGGGGGGGGGGCATTGTGTCTAGAAGCATGGGTTTGACTAACTTATTTTGGGGGACCTGCTTAATTGAGGTTACCTATCTAAAAGGGGGGGGGGGTCTACTTATCACTAGGGCCATACTTAGTATTCACGCTGCCTTATGCACTTTAAATAACTATCAGCCAACTGTTGATTAGTGTTTTTGTATTTTACAGATTTCATCTCTGCACTATGTTGGAGTTGTTAGACTATGTTGGACGAGTGTCTTTAATAAAATGGTCAACAAGGGATATTGTTGGGGAGTATTTATTTAATTAAAGTATTTTTATGTTGTTTCAGTGTATTTTTTTTTACCATTTTTGGTCTCAGTCAGTAGTGTTTTTTTTGTCACCCCAAGGCTGGCACCAAGCTCCAGCATTAGTAATACAGAGGAGGGGTCTGTCAAACATCTCTATTACTAACACTGGAAAAAAATGGTAAAAGAAACACATGGACAAAACCTCAAAAAACACTGTATCTAAATAAACACTTTCTGATGCCAGCTCTCATTGGTCATTTTATTGAAGAAATAGATTCAAAACTGGTCCAGCGTAGTCCAATAAATCCATCATAGTCCAACAGAAAAATCTGTAGACAAAAGCCAACACTACAAAAAACATGACAGTTCTAAATTCCATCTCTTGCATCCCCTGAAGATTATACCTGCAGCTTATTTTCTGTGGTGCATGGGAAGGAGCACACTATATGATTTTGAGAAGCACAGACCGTGCCTCTAAGCTGTGGCCTGTACCAACTCTTCCACCCATGGCAAGTTTGTAAAGAGGTGATAAGACAGGGAGGTGCTTGAAAGTGAGGATTCTAAAACATTTGTATGTAAATGCTGCAGGGGTAAGTCATAGCCAGGAGAACTCATCATGATGTTCAGGAACAGATGGAGAAGAAAAGGAAAAGTGAACGACTAATCAGAGAAGATGTCACTAGAGATGGGCGAATTGATTCTAACGAAGTGGAATTCGTTTAGAATTTCAGGAAAACTTCAATTCTGGATGAAGTCGAAGTTTGGGGTGATTCGTGGGAGCGTGTTTTTAATTGATAAAATGGCTGCGAGCACATGGCGTTACATCATACATGCCAACTCTCCCGCTTTTGGCGGGGGGTCCTGCTATTTGGGGTCCCCCCCCCTCCCGGCAGAGTTGGCATTCCTCCCACCGCCAGAGGGGTTCTTTAAATTACCACGGCGCAAGAGTAGCGCTGGTGCGCTACTCTTGCGCCGCAGGGCCGCTCTTACAGGCGGGTGAAGCGGCCGGAGTCTCGCTGTGCAGGGAGGAGGCAGGAGGGATCGTTTCCTTCCTCCCTCCTCCCCCTGTATGTACAGCGCCGGCCGGGGCGCGCTGTACATACAGGTCAGTGGCGCAGGGGGAGTGACGCGCGGCTGCTATCACTTCCCCTGCGACGCTGAGGAGATCGGCCGGGAGATGTCCGGAGCTACAGGAGCCTGGTGAGGTAAGTGGCTTTTATTATTTTATTTTTATTAGTTACAGGGGGCTCTACCTGGCTAACAATGGGGCAACTACCTGGCTATCAATGGGGGCAACTACCTGGCTATCAGAGGGGGCAACTACCTGGCTATCAAGGGGGGCAACTACCTGGCTATCAAAGGGGGCAACTACCTGGCTTCTAAAGGGGGCAACTACCTGGCTACTAAAGGGGGCATCTACCTGGCTACTCAAGGGGGCATCTACCTGGCTATCAGAGGGGGCATCTACCTGACTACAAGGGGGCATCTACTTGGCTACAAGGGGGCATCTACCTGCCTGTAAGGGGCACTATCTGGTTATGGGGGGCTACTACCTGGCTATAACGGCATCTACCTTGCTTTCTTCCAAAGCCATTATGCAGTTAGGCGGAGTGGGTGTGGCTTTTTGAAGGGGCGTGGTACACCAAAAAGATGGGTGTGCCCATGCGCCGCCCTCTTCATTCTCCTGCTTTTCCATTTTCAAAAGTTGGCAACTATGCATTACATGGGGCAAAGAAGTCTGGGAGGAAGAAAGGTGTAGGCTACATGACATGTGCAGAGATGAAGCCAATCAGAGACTGGCGGGATTCTGTTACGTCACCGCACTATATAAGTCCGGGCGCGACGCTGGCAGCTCACACCGCTCTCACTGTGCTGTGTAGGGAAGGTGCTGCCGCTGCTGCTTATGATATCTCATACTGAAGAACTCACTTTTATACAACGATTTTTTGGGGGACGTCTCAGCTCGTCTCAGAAACTGCTTCTCTTACGTTCTAATTCTGATTTTGTGGGGTATTGGATCTGAAGGCCAGTGTGCGTCCAATTCAGCTGCATATACATTTTAATGCTATCTGCTCAGTTCTTGAGCACATTGAATATCCAAGGGTTTGATAAGCCTGTTACTGTTGTATTCAGTTAAAGAAACAGCGTTTTTACAATACAAATACCACTTCATTTTTGGTTGCTCATTTCTTTTGCGCAATTTAGATCCAGGGGTTAATTAAGTGTTGTTCTGCTGTTGTGGTCACTAAAAGAAACGTTCTTTTTCACCGCCAAAGAAGAAATTTGCCTGTAGCATAATTCATATCCGAAGGGTAATTACGAGTTGTTCTGTTGTTGTGTTCCGTAAAATACACGTCATTTTAACACGCTTACAAAGCTGGTCATTGTTGGCAGCACATTTATTTTGCACAATTTACATCCAAGGGTTAACTAAGTATTTTTCTGCAGTTGTATTCAGTAAAAGAAACGTTCTTTTTCACCGCCAAAGAAGAAATTTTGCCTGTAGCATAATTCATATCCGAAGGTTAATTCCGAGTTCTTGTGTTCTTGTGTTCCGTAAAATACACATCGTTTTAACACACTACAAAACTTGTAATTGTTGGCAGCACATTTCTTTTGCGCAATTTACATCCAAGGGTTAACTATTTTTTTGCAGTTGTACTCAGTAAAAGAAACGTTTTTAACCACCAAAGAAGAAATTCTGTAGCATAATTCATATCCAAAGGTTATTTAAGCCTGTTTGTGCTTTTATATTCAGTAAAATACACAGGGTTTTTACACGGCACATACAAGGAAATTTTTACTGCCCATTTGTGGAGCACAATTTATATCCAATGGTTACCCAAGCTTGTTAGTGGGTTCATTTGGAGTCAAATACAGGTGTGTATTTATCATATACAGATATCTTCATCAAACAGAGTCTGTAACATTTTGAACAAACAGTATGTCAGACAGAGAGGTGGCAGGCTCTGCACCTGCAAGTGGCAGAGGCACAAATATTCCTGGAGCAGGCACAGCTCGCAGCACAGCAAGGGGACGTCGCAGCAGGGGTCACTCGGTGAGGCCAGAACTGCCGGTGTCATGTAGCGGCCGTGTGTTGTTTAGCAACCCAATGGTTCTTGATTGGTTGACTAGGTCATCCACTTCCTCCCAGATGACATCTGACAACCCCAGCATAGAGTCGGTGGGAACATCAAACACAACCTTTAGTTGGCATGGCATGGGAGTGGGTCAGCGACCCTCACCTGTCCTCAACCCGCCTCTGTCCCATCCGGTTCCCTCAGCCAGAGATCTACTATGTGGTCTGGGCTCAACACCACTATACAGCGAGGATGAACAATTTTGTAAGGAGGGCAGTCAGCAGCTACTTGGCAGCGAAGAAATGGGGCCAATACCCCTGCTTCTTGCAGTAAGCGGAAAAGAAATAGATGTGGAGAGTGGCATGGGAGGTCATGTTGTGAGGGGTCAGCCTCGCATACCAAGACCGGTGATGAGGACAGCATGAGATGAAACAAAAAACGATGATGATGTAGCCGACCGCACTTGGGAGCCAGGAGAAGCAAGGGCTTCATCATCGTCAGGAAGAAGAGGGCCCGTCAGTTGCGGCGTCCCTTGGCAGCGGCACAGCCAGCAAGTGGCTTTTTGTCGCCGGAGTCAGCAGGGTAGCAGCAGTGTGGGGTCAGGAGCCCAAGGGCCATGGGGTAGAAAACCCCTTCGCAGGTCCAAGAAAGTGACGGCACAGGGCTCAGCGAGGCAGCAGCGGTAGTAGTCACTCAGTGGCGTAACTTTGGCGGTAAAATCCTACTCGGTGGTGTGGCAGTTCTTTGCTAAGACACCGGAGGAGCCGAATATGGGTATATGTAGAATCTTTGGGCAGAAATTTGAAGCGTGGCAAGGGAGGCAAATTTGGCCCCCCACGGCCCTGCGTCAAAAACATGCAGCGTAACCATCCGGGTTTGTCCTGGGAGAAACGTGGCTCAGATGTGGTGGTCCATCCTGCCGCCCCAAGAAACAGAAAGCGCCCCGTGGCACGCATGCCATTGCAGCCCATTTAAAGGGCTCCACCACCTCTGCAGAAGGGAGCTGTTTCTCTTTGCCATCATCCCCGGTCCAGATGCTCCAGCTCCTCGCTACTCATGGGCCAGCAGTCGTTCAACGAGGCGATTGCAAAGAGACAACAGAAATGCGTCCAACCATCCTAAGGTGCAGAAGCTGACCATGCTCCTGTCCAAGTTTTTGGTACTGCAGTCCCCCCCTTTTTCCAAATGGTGGACTCGCCCGTTCAGAGAACTAATGGCTTGTGCCGAACCAAGATGGAGAGTTTCCCAAACCGTAAATTTCTTTTCCCAAAAAGGCAGTAAACCAGCACTTTACAAATATGTAGAACAGAAGGTGGGCCATCCTTGAGCTTATTGGTTTGTTCCAAGGTGCAGGCAGCACGACGTCTGGAGCGTAACTACAGTCAGGGCCAGTACATGTCCTTTACGGCCCACTGGGGGAATGTCTTCCAGCCCAGGCACACCAACAACTTGGACAGGAGACGCCGCTTTTTCCTCCTCCACGTTGTCAAACTGCGGCCATTTTCCCCCTTCCCACCACCATCTCAGCCTCCACAAGTCTGCTCCATCATACCACTGTGTAGGGCACAGCGGTGTCACGGGAGCTCTACACCTGGCTTCCTCGGCGAACAAGTCACACAGGGGAGGAACTGCTCCGCATCATGCAGAAAAAATCGATGTGTGGTTTTCTCTGCCCAACTGCAATGGAACCAGGTGAGGACAATGGGAAAACATGGTGTCCGCACGAGGAGGGATGGCCCATCCCCTGCATGGCGCCCCGGTTCAATCGGGTTGTGAAAAGGTTCCTGAAGCCCTTTTCACCATCTTCCGAAGATTCGAAAATGGCCAGGAAACTTGCAGCCTTCACCCATTCCTACAAAGCCGGGAACACAACCTCGTTTTGCACGGCAGAAGGGCCTCCCCCAACACACTCTGATATGCATTTTTCCACCCGTTGAATTTCCCAGCCTGACAGTTGGCCCGACTGTATGAACAGAAAAAGGGCCATTAAGTTTTTTTTATGATCCAGGGGGGACAGGAGAACCCCCTGTGTAATTTTTGTGTAAAGCCAGGGCAGCTCAGCGTACACCTGTCATTTGTTTGGGCCATTCAGGAGGCGACGTTATTTGTCAGTCACCAGGACTACGGGATAATAACGTCATTCACTGCTCAGTCCGGAACAGATGCGAAAAATTTCTTCGGGGGCAGAGGACTGGGATGGGGGACTATATCTCGCGGCCACATGAGTCCGGGGGGGACGAACTGGGGAGAGGAATTGGAGCAAAGCATTGTTGGGGGAAATGAGTGGATTTTACCCAGGTAAAAAGAGGGGACGGGAGCACTGGAGGGGGGTAAGGGGAGATGAGGAAACGGGCAATGACCGCAAGCACCGTGGCAGTATACAGTGGGAGGGAGGCAGGAGCCCCTCGGAGTCACTTGTGCAGATGGCCCCAGCATGCTGATTTGCCTGGCTAGTGACAGCCGAATAGCACATCCGGCAGAGGGATGACTCTGGATCTCCATCCTTTTTGGGGAAACCCTCGCAAACGGTCCAAAAGGGAGCTTCTTTCCCACTGCGAGAGGGAGGGAAAAACCCAAAAATACAAAAGGGGGAAACCCCCTAGTCGTTCCCCGTGCCTATGTGCGGCATCGTCCCTCCTCTGACGGGGTCTGCCCGGGGGGTTCTTGCGCTTCCATACTATGTGGCTGCTGGGGGAGGGGGGGGGGGTAGGAGCAGTACCAGCTCCATCACACAACCAAAAGTCTGGAGTCACGGGTGGCCTTCCTTCACCCGCCTAGGGGGGAGGGGATTTGCCGCAGCAGCAGGACCTGGAGCACACTGGACAGCCACTTGCCACCCCAGTTAGAAAATTCCGCGGGCTACTGGGCGCCCAAACTGGATGTTTTTGGCCGCAACCTGCCGAGTTTGCATGGAGAACTGTCCTGCCCGGCCAGTAGGGTGGCATCGAGTGGGGGTTCAGTCAGCAGGGGCCATCGTTTCCCCAAGGAGAACCCCCTTGTCCACCGGGGAAAAGTGGAACAAATGACCTTTGTCAAGACAATCAGGGGGATTTGGCCAGATTTCCCACACCAATGCTTAGGGTCGATTCATCAGCCCGACGCCTCACAAAGTTTTGGGAAATGATCTGGATTCAAACTACCTGCTTCACCACTATTCTATGCCCCCACCCTCTGATGCCCACACTGCGACAGTTTTTTTTCCCTTTTGCCCCCAACCCTTTACCGGGACTGGTAATGCCACCCACCTCCACACTCTGTCATTGTGCCACTCTATGACCTCATCATGCTGCTGCTGCTGTTGCTGCTGCGGTCACCTCCACACCCTGTCATTGTGCCAGTCTCTTACCTCATGCTGCTGCTGCTGTTGTTGCTGCTGCGTTCACCTCCACACCCTATCATTTTTGCCAGTCTCTGACCTCATGCTGCTGCTGCTGTTGTTGCTGCTGCGGTCACCTCCACCCTTTCATTGTGCCACTCTCTGACCTCATGCTGCTGCCGTCACCTCCACTCTCTGTCATTGTGCCACTCTGTGGCCTACTACTGTTTTGCCACCTCCAGAATGTCATTGTGCCACTGTCTGACCTCATGCTGCTGCTGTGGCTGCTGCCGTGACCTACACACTGTGACATTGTGCCACTCTGTGGCCTACTCCTGTTTTTGCCACCTCCAGAATGTCATTGTGCCACTCTCTGACCTCATGCTGCTGTGGCTGCTGCCGTCACCTCCACACTCTGTCACTGTGCCACTCTGTGGCCTACTGATGTTGCCACCTGAGCCCTCAGCTTGTTTTTTTCCAGCTGTCGCTGCCATGACTTTATCAGGCTACATTCCCACTTCAGTTTTTTGGTCAGTTTTGCCCTCTTAAGTGCCCAGGGAATTTTATAGTGAAGCGATTCTAAGAGCGGCGGCAGTCATATGCGTGTCATACTAAAACACAACATTGTATGAAGACCAAACCAAGCTCCCTATGCATATTTAAGCATGGCACAACGTTATACAGCACCCTACAGGCTCTTTGCAGCCTGGAAATAGCCGTTTTTTGACGCGATTCGTCCCGAAGTAATTCGGAACGAAACGAATTTTGTCGGAAAATTCAGCGAATCGAATTTTTGAGAAATTCGCCCATCTCTAGATGTCACCTGTGAGTCCCTGGCTGTTATTGCACTGTAATCACTTATAAAGTGCAAAAAATAGAGGAAACCAGCGTCCATATATGAGCCCATGTTAGGCTTATATCATTGGAGACTATGGAGATGTGGTAAAATTTAAAACATATAGCCTTTAATTGAAAAAAGTCAAAAAACTTACAAAATTTAAAATGGTATAAAGTCCATATCTCCCAAAGTTGCAACCACCTGGAGACGGGATCTGCACTCAAAACAGCATGTTACTGAGTTCGACATATAAAGTATATACTCGAGTATAAGCCGACCCGAGTATAAGCCGAGGCACCTACTTTTGCCACAAAAACCCGGGAAACCCCTTATTACTCGAGTATAAGCCTAGGGTGGAAAATGCGCGGTACTGGTGAATTTTAAAAATAAAAAAAAGATACCAAAAAATTAAAGGCAGTTTAATTTCCCCCCAAAAGGAGGTATGGCAGTTTAAAAGTCCCCCCCAGGCAGATTTTAGGCCTTTCATGTCCCCCTAGGAGATTAGGCAGGTTTAAGCAGTTTTTAAAGTCCCCCCTAGGCAGTTTTTAATGTCCCCAGGCAGGTTAAGGGATTTTTAAGGCGTTTAAATTATCCCCTGGGCTGGTTAGGCGCTAATGTCCCCCTAGGCAGCTTTTGGCAGGCAATTTCCCCCCTGGCAGGGTTTGGTCCCCATAGGGAGGGGGATAGGCAGTATAGGTCTTTAAGGCTGGTATAGGCAGGTAAGGTCCCCCCAGGCATATAGCGGTATAGGCAGGGATAGGTCCCCTAGACAGGCTATGGCGGTTTTGCAGGGTTTGGGTGGCCCTAGGTCCCCCTGAAAAGGGTAAGGCAGGTATGGTCCCCGCAGGTATAGGCAAAATAGGGAGGTTATACAGGTATGGCATTTTATAGGCAGGTTTTAGATAGTATAGGAGGAAAAGGGGAGGTAAGCAAATATAGGCAGGTTAGGCAGTAAACTAGGGAGGTTAGGGGAAAAATATAGGGGGGGTATGGGGCAGGGGTATAAAAATAGTACTTGGCAGGTATGGGCAGGTATAGGCAGTACTAGGCAGGTATAGATAGTACTAGGCAGGGATGGGCGGTAAAGGGAGTATAGGCAGGTAACATCTTTTAAAACAAAAAACAACCACTTACCCCCATCTCCCTCTCTGTCCCCGGGGCCTTCTCGGTCTTCTCGGCACGGGGGGTGACGCATCGGCCGTGCACGCAGGGTGAGACACACGCCCCCGTGCCAAAACTCCGGAGGGCCCCGGATTTTGCGGCCGACCGGAGTCCCGCGGAGCAGGGACGCTAATCTCACCCCTCAGGGGGGTACTCTTCTCCTGCATCCGTCACTGACTGGGGATTCATTATAGCCCCCTGAGGAGTCGCATATAACTGAAGCTCCCTGTCGACGCACGGGCCATCCGCGCCCGGCGGCGACAGTGACTGGTATAAGCGAGGGGGGATTTTTCAGCACATTTTTTGTGCTGAAAAACTCGGCTTATACTCGAGTATACACGGTAATCCCTTATATGTCGGCAGAATGTCTCCTGTACACTGATACCTACCAATATATGGTCACTAGATGGTGGTAATATTGTTCTTGTTATGATTTTTTATCCAGCAATAATAAAGGGTATTATTCAGTCACTAGGTTAGAAATGTGGTTTTTTTTTGGCAGTAAAACGGGTCCCTTAATAGTAGGTTTTTGGGCAATGTTGGGTTTTGTATAGGGAATTGGTTTTTTACAGTATGATGATGAAGTAAAGGGGGGTATTTCCCGTGTATTATCAGTAACTTTTAAATGTTTTTAAAATTCTGTTTAAAAGTTAAAAGTTGGGGGGGGGCTTGCAGGATTTTCTAATCCAAAAGTTTTGTTTTGGGTGGCCTTTCTAATTACGCCCCTGGTATAGAGCAGACCTCTTAATGAAAGTTCTGAAAAGGCTTAGGCGAGATTTCAAAAGAAGGAGGGGAAATTTTGGGCACTTGTATGTTCACATATTGGATGTTACTGTGCCCCAGCGAGTTCTTATTATACAGTGATAGTTGGATGTTTTTAAAACCCCCCTTAAACCAAACCCTGAAAGTGTTAATACCAAAACATTTTTAAGTTTTTTTCCTCCCTTTCGTTTCAACAGTTGTAACTTTTTTATTTTTTCAATAACGCAGTTGTATGAGGCCTCATTTTATTCGAGACCAGTTGTATTTTAAAAGCATTTATTTAAAAAAAAAAAAATTTTTTGTTTAATTTTTTTTTTTACACCATTCACATTTTCACATTAATAACTGTTAATTAATTCTACAGGTTATTTTGGATGTGGTATCTAATTTGTATTTTTTGTGTGGTTATATCACAATTTTTTTTTAAAATTTTTATTTTATTTTATTCTTTTTTTATTCATTTTTTTTACACTTTTTCCGTTTTTTTTTTTACTTTTTTTAAAAAAAAAAATCCCCTGAAGGGAGAACTTTTTTCCTTTTTTGTTTTACACTTAGTAATGTATTAGCATATTGATACATGCTAATACATTATAATTTGTGTCAGTCTGACACAGGCAGTGATCAGGACAGCACACAGTCTGTCCTGGTCACTCGCTTGATACACAGACAGCCCTGGGGCCACTCGAGGTCCCCAGGGCTGACTGTGCAGCTGGTCCCCGGGCTCTGTTGGGTCACCGGGTGTTCTGATCACCCGACAGAGCAGGGAAACCCTGTGATTGCGCGGTGGTGATGATCCACCGCAATCAAAGGGTTAAAGCACCGGGGTGCAGAGGTTTTCCCCACTCCCCGATGCTCGTAGGAGATGGTCTGAGATCAGGGCTGTGTAGCACAGCCCCGATCTCAGCGCAGCTGCGGCGCCCGGAGCCGCAAACTCTGATGTCTGCAGCGACGTCAAAAGACGTCGTTGCAGACGAACGACCTGCACCAGTTGACGCCTAAAGTCGGCGGGTGGTCGTTAAGGAGTGAAGGTCTTATTCAGGATCTTTTATTTGGGTAAGACAGCAAAGCTAGCTCAATCTATATAAAAAGCCGTGAAATTATGCTCCCTTCAGATTGCCCTTCATTTATTATGAGGATATTAGTCCCTGATAGACAGGATATGTTGTAGTGATTTTGATACTTATGCCTGCAATAGGCACTAATGATCATTAAATACCCTTTTCTATAGTGAAAGGCACTGCACAAAAACTTATAATCTATCATTGGTGCCTGGCTGGGAGTTTATCAATATGGCTGTCCTATTTCAGGTCTGCTCCTCTCCTCGGTGGATTTAGAATTTATGCTGTTCAAGGAAACCGGTAGTAATGTGGATGCCCAGTTAGAATTGTATTGGAACATATACAGAACCCTCTGGTTTCACTCTCTGCTCCACACCACCCTGGGAGATGCAGTGGCAATAGATATGATCTAGTGGAGCTGTATTGCCTGGGGTAAGTGGAAGCCCCTGTATCAGTGTCCGAGCAAAGCCCTTTGCAGATGTTGCTTTCCTTTTTATCTTGGTCAAGAACTAGACCATGGCTATATTTTCAGCAATAGACCTCTTCCCTTAGCTGTGATTTAACTCATCCAAATTGCTAGTAAAGTTACAAGCAGGGTGTTGTAGGTAGAAAAAAACCCCTAGGATTAATTGCTTTTTGTGTGGTTTGTAGTTTTAAAGTGTGTGTGTTTTTTTAAATGTAATGTAAAATCTATGGGCCACATGTATGAAAACTGACTAGGTCTAAAACACACTTTGTTGCCCATAGCAACCAATCAGAGCTCCCCTTTCATTTTTCCAGAGCACTATATGAAATAAATGGGGCACTCAGATTGGTTGTTATGGGCAACAAAGTAAGTTTTAGACCTAGACAGTTTTCATACATGTGGCCCTATATGTCTACTGTCTTAGGGTACGGGCACAAGACAGAGTATATATTTTTTTCCCTAAAGCACATGCTCTTCTTTGCATGTGGATTTAGTTGTACACATGGTTTGCAGCCAGAGAGGGTGCAATTCATGTCTATTGGTTTTGGACACGTACTCACGTTAAAATCCACATGCAATGCATGACATCAATAATAAATTTCCCCATGAAATATGACCATATACAAATTATTATTATTTTTTTTTTACCACACTTCGGTTTTGAAAACTACGTGCCGAAAATGCACTTGTATGAACTACAACATGTATTTTCTATTGAGGTCAATGGGAATTGTATTCTTTCAGTTTTCAACAAGGATTTATTGGTGGAATCCACCTAAAAATCCTCATCGGGTGGACAGAACCTTACTTTACAGGCTGTTTGTGTGTAAAATGCAGGAACATCTGTACAGATATACCTAAACTAAACTTTGACTCAAACTTCCACTACGCAGCTTTGAGGACCTTTATTACTCTTAAAGGGAATGTGTCATCAAAAAATGAATCATTATTTAAGTCCCGTTTTTATGTTAAACATTTTTTAGGAATTTGTTTTTTGTTTTTCATATCACTTTCAATATTTTGTAATAATTGTTAAATCTTGCAGTTTTCACTTTGGCCACTAGGCCTTGTTTGTACTGCTTTAACAGCAGTCAGAGAGATGCTTTATAGTAACTCCATGCACATAGGAGCCTTAAGACTGACTCAGTCCTATTTACTTCTATAGGAGTGTTTTCTAGGCATGCTCTGTGACCTGGGAAGAAGTCAATGTGCAGAGAGGTGAAAGGGTGAACTGTGACCATTTCCTCTTTTGACTGGTGGATCCCGTGTTATCTTTTTCATCACGGGTTTCTCCTTTCATTGTTGCCCCCTCTTTGTGCTATAATGACAAACAACTGAGAATCTTTCTCTAAAAAACCCGGAAAAGTGCCCAGACTATTAGTAGGCTAGGGGCAAAAGTAAAAACTGCAGGATTTAAAGAATTATTAAAAAATATTGAAAGGAAAATGTAAAATTAAAAAAAAAATAAAACCAAACATTCTTAAAAATGGGGTTTAACATAAAAAATGAGTTAAAAAAATAAGTAATTTTTGATGACACATTCCCTTTAAGCTGAAAAAAAAAAATTTTCACCCCCCCCACAAAACACAAAGTGGGGGCTACCCAGAGAGATAACAAAAAGAGCCTTTCCTTTGTCCCACGAAATCTGAAATTTTTTGTTTGCAGTAAAAAAATTTTTTAAAGGTCCCCAAAAAACTAGCCGTGGTGTTGGAGCGTGGTTGTCAATTACAGCCATCCTTCATGGGGTGATTGCGTCGGCACAGCTACTGGTGATGGCACCAGTGTCTGTTGACTTGCTCCTTTCTGAAACTGCAAGTAGAGCAATGAGGGAAGAGTAATTTTTTTATGAGGACTACAGCAACTATTATTCTTTTCTTTTTTTTTCTCCACCAATAATTTCCATACCTCTCGGGGCTAAGATTTACTGTCCCTTCATCGGCCTGCACAGTAGCTTTACGTAGTAAAAAGTGAAAAATATCAGTTAGCCTTACATGCCTAGCACATTTTAGAAAGTCTCTGTGCTCTTAGATGGAAGTAAAGCCTTCTTGATTAATTCTAGCTGGAATGCGCACACTGTTCTCAGCTGGTCTCAGTGAGTGGATCAACATTTAAAAACCCCAAATAAAGATTTTCAAGTATTTTCCTAGTAATCGTATTAGTTTGGTTGCCCGGTCAAAAATTTTTGAATTTGAATAGAAATAACAAAAAATGATTCCCATCTAAACAATAGTGAACTAATAAATCAATAGGTTTTCTTCAAATACAACTATAAAATGCATAACTTGCACGCGGGGAAACAAACATTCAAATTTGCTTTTTCCCAAAATGTATTATTTTTTAAATTTTAACAACCCCATAATTTAAAAAATAGATAAGTGATCCCCCAAAACCTAAATCCTGCGGGGATGTTAGTTCGGGTTTATTTTTAATTTCAAACCAAAACAAACGGGAAAACACCTAGAATAAAATACATAAAAAAATAACTTTTAATAAAAAAAATAAGAATTGAGAAAGAAAACGAAAAAAAACCCTCAAATATAACCAAAAAGACCTGTCTGCCTAAAAAAGGGGGAAATCCGCCCCAATAAGGGCCCCCCCCACAGGGAACCTTTAAACAAACCCCGGGTCCCAAACCATAAAACAAAAATAAAAAAAAAAAAACACATAACCAAAAATTTGGAGTGAAACAAACAAAAAAAAGGTGCTGGATAAAAAAAAAAATACAACAGCCCAATTTACTTTTGATTTTTTCCAATAATACTATAAATTGATGATGCTTAAAAGGGAAGATGTTTCAATAACTCATAAAATTCCCAAAATTTTCCAACGCGTTTCCCCCCAAAATACGGGGTTCATCGGGGAAAAAATTCCCGTTGATAACAACAATCCCGAAAAACTAAGGAAAAAACAAAAAGATTAATGAAATAAATAAACTCACGCCCCTTAATGATGGAAAACGGGGCGGGAAAGGGAAAAGGAAGGCCCGGGGTCCGGGATAAGTCATGTACAGATCCCCGCTATCTGATTACTGAGAGGGGGCCCCAAGCAAAACAAAATTCATAAAACAAAAGCCCCCAATATAGAAAAGGAAAATTTAAACCCCAATTAAAATCACCCATTAGCCCCTTTTAAAACAACCACAGACCCTTATGAAAACGCCCCAAAAAAAAAAAAAAAAAAAAAAAAAAAAAAAAAAACAGGGATAAAAAGGGTTTTTAGAACTAAAAGGGTTCCGGCATCAATCCCGGGAAAAATGCCTCGTGTATGTGCAGTAGCGGGGAGGGAAAAAAAAACCCATTTAAATAAACTACATAGACCAGGATGAAATGCCGCTGCCACCCGGCGCATTCCACAGCCCGACGGCACATATAATGACTGCAAATCGCAGACAGAGCCGGGGCTTGAATAAAAAGAAAATAAACATACAACAGGGGCAAAAAAGGGGCGCAAAGGGGCATATTTTATAATTATAAAAAAGCGAGCCATAAGCAAAATTTTTGTATGCACAAAACGGGTTTGTATAGTTGGGGGGGGAAATAAACCATATAAAAAAACCAAACTAAGAATCCTAAAAGGAAAAAATAGATTCCAAAAGTATTAAAAAAGGAAAGAAATACCGAAAAAGGCAAAATGATCCCTGAACCCAAAAATAGAAAAAAAAAAAAAAATAACGTTGGGGCAGTAAAAGGCGCTATATAGTGTACTAATAGATAATAAAAAAAACAAGCCCATAGAGCGGGGATACTTATTTTAAACCCAAACCAAAGAAAAAAATTTTGGGTAATAAACCCGAAAAAGGGCCCCCACACTGAAGGCCCAAAAGGAGGACTCAAAAAAAAACGAAGTTGTTCAAGCTATAACACGTCCCCAAAAAATTGCTTTTTTGATACTGAATTTAAATAAAGAAAAAATTAATTTTTTAACCCAAACAAAGTTTAAATTTTTCAAATATAAATTTATAAATGAAAAATCGGGGGAAAAAAATACAATAAAAAAAAAGGGGGAAGAAAACAGGGGCAAAACCAAACCGCATATTAAAAACTGATAAAGATAAATATGTAATTTTTTTAGTAAATTGAAAAATTTCCCAAAAAAAAAAAGAATGGAGCAAAGGGACAAAAAATCTTGAAAAACCCTTTGGGGCTTAAAATTTTTAAGATTGAAGATCCAAGGGGTTTTTTCCCGTTGTAAAAAGTTTTCGATAAAAGTCTCCCCCCACGTGGAAAAGGGTTGGAAAACCAAATTCGATTACAAAAAAGGGAAATAAAGAAAAAGGGGTTATCCCAGTGGAAAAATTCAAAGGCGGATCCCCGGGAAGAGTCCCCCTTTTATGGAAATATCGCCAATATTTTCTAAAATAGGGCGCCCTCATTTCCCCGTTTTGGTCTTTCCCCAACATACATGGACGGGCATGGACAAAAACACTGAAATACAATTTTCTTTTGGGAAATTTGGGGCATAATTTACATCTGAAAGGTAGGGCCCCCCGTCAAAATAAAATGTGAATTGATTTAGAGACATCAATTGCCCACATGCTTAAAACCCTCCCACATCTATATTCCCAACTTTTTTTTGGTAGCCCAACCAAAACAGGGGGGAGGGACGGGGGGGGGGTATAAAAAAACTAGTACAAAGTCATCCCCAATATTTCTTTTCTCTCCTAATGTAATAGCGGGGCGGGAAACCCAAAAAATTTGGGTAATATAGGGTCCGGGTGAGAAAAGGGCCAAAAAAACTCCTGATAAGAAGCGAATCGGGGAAGACGCAAAAACCCAAAGGTGCCAAAAAAACGTTGGACCACAGTTCTTATTACGCGAAAAAAACCCTGAAGAAATGAATTTCTATCAGTTTTCCCCCCGTGAAAAATGATTATCCTGAATAAAACCTTTTTTGGGTTTAAACCCCCTCTTTAAAAAACTTGTTTTTTAATCGATCAGCTTCTTCTTTTTATAGCCCGTGGATGAGCAATTTTTTGGAGTTCTAATTTACTGGGGCCCCTTTTGGGAAAACCCGTTTTAGGGAACTTGGGGGAAACTCCCCCCATTTAAAAAGGGTGTTTCCCGCAGTTGGCTTTCTAAAAATGGTTTTTCCCAAAAAACCCCTCATTTTGAAATTTTCCCTTTTCAAAAGGGGCCAAAATTTCAGCTCACGGCGTTGATTTTTGAAAGTGAACTTTTTAAAACCCACGGAATTTTACGTTGAGGCCCCTTTAATAAAAAGAGAAAGTTTTCTTTCCCCATCACCTGACCCAAGTATGATGAAAATTTATCAATAAAACTCCCCCGAAAAAAAGAATTACTAACCCAAAAATTTTTTACAATTCTGAGAAGACTATGGGGCTCTCCCACCACCCAGGAACAAATTTGCAATGTTGGGGGGCCAAATGGGCCCCCTAGCTGGGGCCCCTTTACTGGTTTTTGTTTCCTTCCATCAAAAGTGAAAAAAATTTTTGGGTTAGGGTAAACCCCCAAGAGCTTTTAATACAAAAAATTTTGTGCGAAGAAGGGGACTCCTTGGCCAGGTAATATTCTACCAGCCCAAACCCAAAAACCCCTTCATGGGGGGGGAGCTGGGAGAAGCCCAACGTCAATTCTGCATAAAAACCCAAAAGTCCTCCTCCACTATCAGCCATCCAATTTTTTAAAAGCAAAACATGGAAACCCTAATGTACGAGGGGAAAGGGGGGAAAAGAATGGGCCCAAGGGATTTTATTTAACCCTAGGACCGCATTTTGGGTCGATTTAAAAATGCCCAAATTAAAAGGCTTCATTTTAAAGGGGGCAACCCCCCTTTTTAACCTTTGGAAAAGGCCCTAAAAAAATAGATACCTTAATTTTTGCGGGGAAAAAAAAATTGTACTCTTTGAACAAAAATTTTTTAAGGGTAAAGCTTCACCCCGAATACTTTTGACTGGGGCCGAAATTTTGTTTTAAGGATTTGGATTTTAATAAAGCATACCCCGGGGTTTTTCACTCAAATTGAAGGCACATGTTTTTATTTGTCAAGATGGTTAAGAATGACAATAATCCCCCCCTTTGTCGGCGAATTTTATAAATAAAAAGACTTAACCCCGTTCCGAAATTTTTAAAGGGAAGAGTATTCTCCCTTTTGGGGAGATTGAACCTTCCCCTTGGGGCCCAAAAACTCATTTTGTGTTTTTTCCAAAACCTCACACACCATTTTTAACAAAAAAAATCGAATTGTCCCTCAGAAACTGGAGGCCCTTTTAGTACTCTTGGGGGGGGCAAAAAAAATGGGGGGACCCAACAACATCTTTCCGTTGTCCTCCAGTAATCCACCAGGGTTTTTTTATCCCCATAAAGATCGGTTTGGGTTTCCCCACCAAGAGAAGCACACGTCTGTTCTCTTTTAATTTAAAAAAATTCTTCCATTTAAGTTTTGCGAGCAAACAAATTTATATCTCTACCCACCCAAAAAGATTCATTTGGGAAAATAGGCACAAATTGGGAAAAACCTCTACTTTGTTTCGGAAATTTTCCCCCCGGGGAAAAACTCTCTAAAAAAAAAAGAATTTAAAATATTTGTGGGAAAAGGGAAGAAGGACCTGACTGGGCCTTTACCCCTAATATCCATTAATTTTCCCTCAAATCCCTCTAAAAAAAAAGGTGAGGGTTTTAACCGATGTGGGGGGAGACTCTCTGTTGGGCAAAGGGCCCGCCTTTTGGTTTGATTGGGAAAACAATTTGAAGACGAGAGTTTTTACCCCCAAGACACCCCTTGAAGTACTTGGGATTCGGCTTTACAGAAAGGGACATTTCTTTTTCCCCCCACCTCCCCTTTCCCCGATTGTTTGGCGGGATCCATCGGGGGCGATTTTCCCGGGGAAAAACGAGTTTGATAAAGGGGGCCTTTAAAAATTTCGATTTTTGTACCTTTTAGATTCTTTAATCAAGTGGTCTGTATCAGTTTTTAAGAAAAATCTGTACCACTATTATTATTGAATGATGGGGCTGTTTAGAGCTCCAGACACTATAAACCCGGGTTTTTCCCCCAAACCGGCCAAAATCGCGCACAATAGATTATGTTTTTCCTTTGAGATGGGAGTTTAAATTTTTCAATATTGTTTTGAAGTTCCCGTTTTTTCTGGTTAATTCTGGTTCCTTTTACGTGGGGGCAAAAGTTTTAACAATTTCCTTTAAAATTTTTAAAATGCTCCCCCTCTAAAATATTCTTTTTTTTCTCCAAAAAAAAATATTCCTAAAACGGCCCGGGGGAAAGGAAATCCCCTTTCCCGTTTCCCCCAAAATCCCCATTAAATTCCTGGGTTTTCATAGATCTCAATTCCGGAAAAATCGGGATTTCCAAACCCTTTCGGGAAAAATTAAATTTTTGATATAGTTTTTTCCAAAGATTTAAGCTCCCCACCAGATTTAATGTACCCAACGAATTTTACATTTTTTAAAACCTTTAAAAAATTGGGACAAAGGTTTAAAACACTTTTTTTTAAAACAAATTTTAAATTTTTACAGAAAAAAACTCCCTCCACCTCTTTAAACCCTTTATCAAAAACCAAGGGTAAGGAGTGGGGCCAAGAACCCAAAAAAAAGGGAAAAATACTAAAAAAGGAAAGGGACCCCCCTAGAAGGAGCAAACCCTTTAGTAAAAAACAAAACACTTCAGTAAATCTAAAATTTTTAAACACGATGAAAGGTTAGAGAACCCTTGAATAAAAGAAAAAGAAGTTCTGGGTTTTACCAAAACAATTTTAAAACCAAAAAAACTACGGTATAACACCTAAATAAAATACAAAAAACATAACTTAAAAAATAAAAATAAAAAAAAGAATTGAGAAAGAAAACGAAAAAGGGCAAACCCTTTAAATAAAACCCCATCAAAGACCTTTCCCTTTCCCAAAAATGGGGGAAAACGCCCCAATAAGGGCAAACCCCCCCATGGGAAAACCCCAAACTAAAAACCCCGTCCCCAGCTACATCTAAATGAAAAAAAAGAAAAACAATATACCCACAAATGAGTTCACAAAAAAAAAAAATTTCCCGTGATAAAAAACAATACAACAAACATTTTAAAGGTTTTATGGGTTTAATAATACTAAAATTTATGATTTTGTTGAGGCTTTTTTTCGAAAAAAGTTAAATCGGGAAGGTTTTTAATGGTACGAATTTTCCAGATCATGCGGATAATTTTAAAGGGTTAAAAAACTTAGCACATCTAAAAAAAACTTTTCGCCTTTTTTTTGGGGCTTTCCGGGGCCTTTTAATTTTTGGCGGGCCCGGGAAAAACAAATTAAAAAGAATAGGAGGGTTTACATGTGTGTACAAAAACCCCAAACGGGGTGTTTTTGGTTTTCGATTTTGGGTGAAAAATTTACAAAACCCCCTCGTTTTACATAGAAAAAGCGTTTCTGTTTCAGCCTCAATGCCTCAGCTTTTCATGGGAAAAGGGGCCGCGCTCTTTTCTTTGGGCCAAACAGCTCACGAAAAATTTTCAAATTTTTGCACAGAGAAACCCCTACTATTTCTGTGATCCGTCCAATTTAGTTAGATTAAAAGATTTAAAAAATTTATTTAGTTAGCAAAATTTTAAAAGCATTCAAACCCCTGTAAAAATTTACGGCGGGGGGAGCGG